>CM017188.1:46787333-47049833 GCA_004837865.1 Musa balbisiana | reverse complement strand
TGAAACCAATTGATAGTGTTTATAATTTGATCTACATTTTTAGTAACACGGGAAGCTTTGATTAGAGAGAGATAATTAAAGTAGGAAGAATCATGTTGGGCGGAGTAAAACATGTCAGAAGATTGGACGTCAAGCCGAAGGATCGGTCAACGTATCGACAGAAGGCTTCGGGCCATAAGTTCGAGCATCGGGCCAAGAAAAGTAAAAATTGTGCCAAGGAAATCAGAGTTGCGGAGGTCAACTGACTAATTAGGCAATAGGCCGCAAGAGAAGACGATGCGCTGAATAATCGGACGAAGCATCGATAAACCAATGATATGTCGAACAACATTTGATTCAAGCTTTGTAATAATTGTCTAGATCGAAGTAGGCTTTTAGTGTGCAAGATTAACTACCATAGTGATCAAGTCATAAAGCAAAATGAAGTCCCAAAGTCAAGAACAAGATTTTATTGGGAGTTCGAGAGTTCGTCGGAAGTCCGGGCATTTGTCGGAAGTTCTGCCGGAATTGACCAAGAATCTAGGAGCTTACCAAAGAAGCTCGTCGGAACTCGCCAAGAATATCATCGTGAAGTCTAGGAGCTTGTCGAGAGTCTGATGGAACATTACCGAGAGATCGTCGAAAGTTTGCCGGAAGCTCGCTTGAAGAAACCTAGACTAATCGGATTCATTTGCTTAGTGTATGCCTTAAAATTCGTAGTTAGTATATAATTGGGTTGGAATTGGGCCAACTCAATTATGGGCCAATTAGGCCCAAGATTATGTTGTGTTGGGCCAAGTACAAGGCCTAAACAGTGACCCAACATGTGGCATCGTCATGGCACAGTCTCCGAGACTATGTCAAACAATGGTACTGCCAGACTGGGTGGTGGTACCACCCAGTGGCAATGTCAGATGGTGGTACCGCCATTCTGGGTGATGGTATCGCCCAGACATAGTCTTCCAGGTGGTGGTACTACTAGACTGAGCGGTGGTATCGCCTAGTGTTAGTGTTGTAGGTGGTGGTACCACTAGGACCCGGGATATCCAAGATGAGACACTTTTAGGCTCCAAATTTGAATCCAGTTGAAGCCTATAAATACCCCTCACATCCCTGGTTAATCAACATAAGAATTAAGAGCAACCCCTCACATCCCTGGTTAATCAACATAAGAATTAAGAGCAAAAAGATAGAAACTGCCTTCTTATTTCTTTCACTATGCTCCCTTACGTGAGATCGATTTTCAACATACGAAAGATTTTCAGAACCGACATAATTTTATCCGTTGCACTAATTCACCCCTCCCCCCCACCCCCAACCCCCCCTCCCTCTTAATGTCGACTCGTTCCTAACAAATCTTACCCACTTTCAATGTGGGAGTAATTAATATTTTACAATCTCCCCCACTCAAGGGCTTAATGCCCTCATCAAGTCTCAACATAGCCCGGATCAAACTCCAGCATGGAGCATGGTGCATGTAACGCATAGCTTAGTGGTGGTTCAATGTTGTTACGAGACCTCTAACTTTATCTACAGGTTGCGCTTTCCTATTCGTACCCCCTCACCATGTCTAAATACTAAGTCAACCCTGATACCAAATTTCAAATATAAAAACCATAATATGCTATTATTTTATGGAAGACTTTTATGTTAAAATCTAAAGTCAAATAATAATATATCTCAAAATATTACGATGTGTGCCTATTAGATATTTCTAAAAAAAATCTTTATTTGATCTGTAAGCGCATCGTTATTGGATCTGAGATATATAATGATGTCAATATGCAAAGAAAACTATACTTATAATTTCTTTATATCCTTTCTAGGACCATTATGATCGATTGATTTAGGGACAAAAGGAAAATGAGAGAAGATATGTAATCTTTCGTTGATTGATTCACGTGATTAAAGGGAGATAAGAGAAGATATGTAATCTCTTAATTACTATATATCCTCTTATTTATATATTTGTATATCCGTATATCCGCACATTATGCGTGTATAATTTCTAGGAAGTCTTATTTATTTATAGGCAAGAGCATAGGATATAGGATAAATAATTAGAAAAATCTCTCATCATCATCATCAAAGTCATAATCAAAATTAAAATTCAATCATATTCACAATATATCTTACCTAATTAGGATAATATAATCTTAATTATATAATCCTGCTTGATCATACAGAATCATGTGATCTGGTAATAAAATGATTCAAAATCTTTGTAGCAATTTGGAAACACCATCATCATCACGGTGCTACGATGCTTGCTTTTGTCGTAAGATTAAACATGAGAACCAATGCCTCGATGGTGAACCAAAAATGTTTATCTGAAGAAAAGAAATAATTTTTAACGGGCTAGATTTTATAACTAAGACATTTTTAATACTTCCGTGTATATTTAAATATTATTAACTAAGACTTGCTTTGATTATGTTGGTTCAAGATTTAGGGGTATTATTTCAACCCAACACAACTCTTATGATAGGTCAAGCGGCATTCAAATCGCTCATAATGAGAACGATTGTCATTTTATACGACATTATCTTCAACATGACAATTTGCAACTTTGCTCAATGAACATTATCGATAAAACGACTAGCATATTTAGCAAACCATTATCATCACGAAGATTTAGCTTCTTAATTAGTTTCTATTAAACCATCTTAAATTTACACATGTATCAGAGTTACTATATAAATTTGCACAGTGTGTATCAAAATTACTATATAAAGAATTGATTCGATTTTTCATATCCCTTGATTGGATACTGATTAGATTTCACCCTATAAATAGGGTTCCTCCATTGCCGACAATATGACATCAATAAAACATACAATCTTTCTTCCGACTTTTACCTTCACTTCTTTCGATCATCACGGTGCTACAGTGCTCGCCTGTCTTGTAAACGAGAGAAACAATGCCCAGATGATGAACCACTTGCAATCCTGTAGTAGCAATTCGATGAACTTTTAAGCTCACATCAAATGAAGACTCCAAACCAGAGGAATCACCAACCAGAAAACAACAGCAACTCATACTCTGTTGACGTAGAAAGGCGGCCCCTGAGAGTTACAAAATGTGCTTCTCATGCTTCAAGCTCTTCACACACTGTCACTCCGATTCATGGAATAGAAAAGATCCCAAAGACGACCACTACCAGCCCCCCTGATATCCCAAGATTCTTGGAGCATGCATTCTAAAGACTACCTCTGAGTCCATTCAACTATATAACAACCACGACAGATGATTGATGGACCGTATGAGGTCGGCATCAACTGTCAATATTCATCACAGTTATATTTCAGAAAACAAAGGGTGGTACCAACAGAAATACCCTCGTAAAACTTCCATTCACGACAGCCCATCAGACTCCACAAAGTCCTTAAACTCACCAGTGGCCAGCCCAATCTATTTCCTCGAGAAGAGATGACAACTGATCCATTCATGGTTATCGCCCGCTAGGCTTCGGAGATTGGTGGTATGAAGAAGCATGTGCACCATGTGAAAGGCTCCTCATTGGCTGTTGGCCATTCCTTCCAAAGGAACCCTGCAGCTTCGATCCATTTCTCGCACCCAGGCTGTTGGAATGTGCCATGGCACGTTCTGTTTGCATGGTCTGGAAGAAGTAGGAAGAGCTGGCCATGTCTTTAAGGTTAACAAGTGGTTTGAGGGCTTCCACAACCTCGCTCATCATCGGCCTTGCCTTGGAATCCCGACTGAGGCATGCATACGCAAGTTGGGATACTTTCTGGGCACCTTTCACAGAGAAGTTGCCTTCCAAACGTGGATCTATGAGTCTGTAAAAGCGCCGTCTTTCTCCGAGGTGGGGACGTGCCCACTCCACCAGGTTGTGCTCTCCATTCGGCCGGTTTTTGTCCATGGACCTTCGACCCGTCATCATTTCAAGCAGCACCACTCCAAAGCTGTAGACATCACTCTTTGATGTCAAATGCCCTGCAAACAAACAAGGATAGTCAAGGATAATATCCAGAATGTTGAAGCATGAATAAAAATACTGATATAGACCACTCAATCATTGAAGATTCATACCTAAATGAATGTGTATTATCTTAAACGGGTATGAGAAGCCACAAACATATATAAAAGTAAAAAATATCTTACTAAAATCAACATGAAAGTAATTCCAGATAACCACTGCTGTTTCTTCAATTGAAGGATATGGTATTGAATATAGAACTTGCCACACAAGTAGGCATATTTCTAATTTGAGAATGGAAACAAATTCCGACAACCTTGATGGATTAAGATCTTTTATAATCAATTTCCAAAAGAGGCATGATGACAAATGGAACATGGTAGTACATGTGGATGCTCAATCTTCTGCCACAAGGTGACCAACATTTCTCCATCCACACAAAAGGTCTACCAAATAATATCTCCTCAATTAGCTCTGGAGGCCAACTACGAATCTTTGCATTATACTCAAGTTACCTGCTGAAAGTGTTCTCATGCATATTAAACTATTATCTCACATCTGCTGATATCTAATGGGAAGTTACTTTATCAATTTTTTCTTCCAAATCATTAAAAGCATATAAAATAAGTAGCACGCTAGAGTCAATCGACAATTATTGTTTGTCACAGATCTACAAAAAGATTTCAAAATACAAATTAGAAAGGGAATGCAGGTGACTGCAAGTCTGAGGCAAAGAATATGGCTAGGGAGTTTATTTTGTCCATCCAAATGACTATATTACCTTCCAAGACCAGGCTTACATATTAATCCTCAGTGTTGCCATTTACAAAAATTAGGCGGAAGTTTTAAAATATATTTCAAGAAACAAAAATGAAGCAACAAGGTGATACGTAATCTAGAGATGAGTGTACAATGGACGATCTGTACAGCCTACTTCTGTAGTGATCAGAAGATGAACTATCCAAACCATGGATAAAGCAGTGAAAATTTATTAAAAGGATAACAATGTTGATAACATATTCCCTAAAAATGACATTCTATAAACATTGTTCAAAATGATTGAGCAAAAATGAAAAAACAAGAGAGAATTAGTGAAGAGAGTTTTCAAGCATCATGCTGTAGCAACTAACCATCAGTTGTTTCAAGTAGAATCAGTGATGTAAATGCATATGAAACAACTAATATAAAGTCCAAAAATAAATCAACCCAGAAAAAATATCAATGATAAACTGACCTGTCATGACATATTCTGGAGCTGCATATCCATACGTCCCCATCACTCGGGTAGACACATGGGTTTTATCACCTTCAGGAGCATCTTTAGCAAGCCCAAAATCTGAGAGCTTTGCATTGTAATCCTGGATGCTTGAAGTTTAAGAAATATATATATATATATATATATATATATATATATATATATATATATATATATATATATATATATATATATATATATATATATATATATATATATATATATATATATATATATATATATATATATATATATATATATATATATATATATATATATATATATATATATATATATATATATATATATATATATATATATATATATATATATATATATATATATATATATATATATATATATATATATATATATATATATATATATATATATATATATATATATATATATATATATATATATATATATATATATATATATATATATATATATATATATATATATATATATATATATATATATATATATATATATATATATATATATATATATATATATATATATATATATATATATATATATATATATATATATATATATATATATATATATATATATATATATATATATATATATATATATATATATATATATATATATATATAATGAGCCAATACTAAAAGGAAAAATGTAGATATATAGCATTTAAAACATACCACATCTAACAGAATATTAGAAGATTTAAAGTCACGATATATCACTGGTCTTTCAGCTTCCTCATGAAGAAAAGAAAGACCCTTTGCTGCTCCAAGTGCAATTCTTATTCTGATGGACCATGGTAAAGGAAGGGATCCTGTTGCAGATAGGATAAACAGTAGGAAAATTATAAGATAATTCTCCAGATGCAACATATATATAGGTGAAAAACAACAGCTTGAGATGAAACACAGAGAAAAGAAACTGCAAGTTCTCCAAAAGACTACATGAACAAAGCGAAAAAGAAAGTGAGATAAACTGAATATATATATATATATAGAGAGAGAGAGAGAGAGAGAGACAGAGACAGAGGATCCAGAGCAGTAATGAAGAGAAATTTATATGTAAAAGAGGGGCCAACATCCTTTAAAAACATTAACAGGTTGGACAAGATTATCCACACCAATTCTTTTCATTGAACCAGATGCATAATGATGTCCTATCATATTAATACAGAGATTAGGTTCCACAGGTGAAGGAAATGAAGGGAACCAACAAAAATGGATTTTGTACAACCCATCCATGTTCTAACAGAAGAAATACTTCTACATTCATCTAGATCGAAAAAAAGGTTCTTTACCCAAAATGGAAGACTGAGACAATGGTATCAACTAGAACAGGAATTTCACAAAGATTTTTAGTTGTAAACTTATGTAAGAATTGACTATTTTCCTAACATTCATGTAATTTGTCACAGAAACAAGAATCCGCTGGAGAGAAAGATTTTGAGCGCAGGCACCTATTAGGTCTCATATAATTTATCGCATCTAACAGAATCCATCCTAATGAAAAGGAGCAGAAATGATCTTCAATTTTTGACCTACAGAAATACCAGATGAAAGCCCACATTTAAATACGGAAGTTGTTGTGAGCTTGTTACCAGTACTCAAGAAACAATGTTTATATTAAATCAGCAGAACACCAATTTGTCAAAATTTAATGAAACAATATGACATTATTTGTTTATAATGGAGCAGACAAGCTACAGAAGCATCCACCTTCACAGAACACAATAAGGTAACAGATCTTGAAGCAACAGCCAAGAACCTGCATAGCATGGATATAGACCTGACTAGATATGGAAAATACAAGATATAGGGACACAAGACATAATGATGAATATATTTTATGATAATATTACGGTAAGAGGATGACTTCAGCTTATATACGAAGTTGATCATCCTCTATGTAATTAGCATTACCTATATTTCACTGCTTTTAGACCTTGACTAGGAACAAGCCTAAATGAAGACTTAACACTGAAATATACAAAAGTAATAGCAGCATATCGACTATACCCAAGGGCTTTAAATGCCATATGCTTCCCACATGCCTTCAACATGGACATAATATAGAGTTAACTATAATAGCACAAAATGAAACTCACCACTGATATATTAAACAAGTAAAAGAAAGAAATGATTTGTCAGGTAAATATTTCGATTTTCAACCAGGTTCAGCAAATAGTGATAGGATTCAACAAAGGAGAAAGGCTTTCTTAATACATAAAACAGTTGGACATTGAAACAAACATAAAAGATCCAAGGTATGGTGAGTTGTATACTTCTGAAAAGATGGTTTTCCAAACTTCCACGAGGCATAAACTCATACACTAGCAATCTTTGATCATCTTCAATGCAATACCCGATCAACTTTACCAAATTCGGATGTTGAAGTTCACCAAGATAGTTAACTTCAGCCTGAAGGTAAATGAAAAGGAAATTACATCACAAATTTGCATCAACTAAGGACACATGGTAAGGAAAATATGCTTGTTACTCATTACTCAAAGCTAGTATTTTCTGTACGACGTACCAGCCATTCTCTATGACCTTGAAGACCATCATGGTTTAGGGTTTTGACTGCAACAGTAAGTCCTGTACCAGGTCTCACAGGAGCAGTTCCATTCTCCTCAATCCATCCCTTAAAGACACAACCAAATCCTCCCTCTCCAAGGAGGCTTTCTGGCCTAAAGTTTCTTGTTGCAGACTTGAGCTCATTGAAGGCGAACTTCCGCAATTGGGATGCAACCTTTAGATCCTCCCCTACTTTAGAAGCAGATGAACTGCTTTCAGCATTACTAGTGGTGGTAGAACCAGATGCTAGTGGAGCAACTGGCTGATCCCTGCTACCATCATTTGTTGACTTACTTTCTGCAAGTCCATGCACAATTCAGTGTTAACCAATTGATATGCAGAATACAATGGAAGGCTATGAAAGGATAATCATGAGTAAGCATGTATGCCTAGAACAAGTGTGAAATATAAACATATATACACCCTAGGGAAAAGAAAGTTTATAAAACCATAGATGTAAGTTAAGAAGCTCCAGTAGCCAATCATAATCATCCAGTGTATGAATGAGAAGAAACAGCAACTATATCTACGGACATGAAATGCAAGTATGTCGTGTATCAAAGAAAACAAACATAATCTGAAGAACACCTACATTATGCAATTTTATTAAGCTTGTATTGCCACATCTTTTTAAATTTTGACAAGTCCCATTACGGCCTATGAGCTATGGTAAGCAAATTATCAGAATACTTTCATAAGCATTGCAAACCATAGTAAGTTCAATTCTGCTGTTTTATTTGTCAGTGGAACTACGTGCAGAGATGCTTCGCTTTGAATGCTGACCGATCCAACCACCTTCATGTCAGTCACCTGAAAATCTTGGAAAATGGTTCCTACTGGGATCGCCAGCCAGCCAACGGGGCTTCAATTAGTTAAACAGCAGTTGAGGGATCCCATTAGATCTGTCATTAGGTCCTTCAAAGGAACGAAAAAGTAATAAAAATCTTAAAGCTCTCCTCTAGATTCTATGGCTGTATTACTTTGAAATTCCAACAAATCTAATAAAGAAATTCACCTAAGGATACCCATCACTACCATTACTATACAAGTTCTTAATCTATTCCAAAGAACAAGATTACAAAAGTGAATATATACCCATCTCAACAGACCTTCATAGGCAGCAATATTCCCTCAAATTGTCCACTGATCCATAGACTAGTTAAATTCTAATAAAGGAGTATGAAATTAACTAAATATCGCCATTATTTAACCATGAAACAAGAACTTCAGATCTTCTGCCATGCAGAAGTGAAGGTACTATGAAGAACAGTAAGCAAGAAAGAGTAATTATTTCATCATGATTCTGTAAAAGTCAAGCTAAAGCAATAGATCACCTTGGGCTTCAACAATTTCTTATCCCTCTTAATTTCCTCTAAATATGCCTGCTTCATCCTAAAGATTTTGCAAATTCCATCAAATCCTGTTGCTTCTCACACAATTGTAAGAAACTTTAACATCCAACATGAGGATCTATCATTCATACGTGGAGAGGGGTAAATTGTTGGGATATTGCAGCTTGTTGTTTGTTGGAGAGGGAAAAATCCATGGACAAACTTGAAAGGTGTGTATTTCATTCAAATACATGCATGCTAAAAACAATCTCATCAATCACAGAAGAAACTAACTGAAGTTGCAAGATGTGGAGCCTCCAAAATTAGGTGGCAAGTTAAGTTCAAAGTTAATACCTTCCTTTGACTGCGAATGCCACCTCTTTTTTTTTTTTTACTGGCTGGGCAGGAAAGCAATTGTTTTCCCAGATAATGCTCAGCGAACTAAATTATTGTTATGCAATAATCACCAAACGACAAGCATCATACAGAAGCATATCAGTACGAAATTAAGCAACATGCATTGCCTATCAAACCTCGTGCAGTACCAAGTAACAGTCCTCTTCACATTTTCTGCTGGGTATCGGATCATTTCTAGCAATAATTACCAAAAGACAAGCACCCAACCTAATAATAGAGATGGTCCACTGGTACTAAAACAACAACAAACCTATCCAGTGCCTATGAACGTCAAGCAACCCGGATCACAGATTAGTAACAGAACATCAGGAACATTGTGGGAGACCCAAGTCAAAGGTAAAATGCACAGGTGGCCTAAATATTACCGCACTGAGTGGTGGCACTGCTGATCGAAGTATCCACCTTGGCTCTGGAAGGGATGCAACCACCCATCAGGCGGAACTTCATCCAGCACCCTGTCTCTTCCCGCTTGCTACTACTTCCCTCGTTCTTCTTCTTCTTCTTCTTCCTCCTCCTCCTCCTGTCCTTCCTCCCGATTCCCTCCTTGGTTGCCTCCCACGCTGCCAGGTGAGCCTCCTCTGGTCCCAAGCCCATCGCCAGGAAACCAAGCGGTTCGAAATCCACTCAGCACGCCAAAGATCCTCGCACAAGAAAGACCGCTCCTTCCACCGCCCGCAGGAAATAATTTTAAAAAAAAAAAGGCCTAAAAAAATCCTTCCTTTCCACTGGAAAAATACCACAGAATTGGGAACAAGAAACGAAAAAAAACGCAAGAAATTGGAAGGGGACAAGGATTGGAACGGGAATCAAGGTGAAAACCGAGGGAAAAGGAGGAGGAATCGAGCAAGAAACGGAGGGATCCGGCGAAGGAGGAGGTCTTCTCAGGAACCCTAGCGAGTAGGCTAAAAGAAGAGTGAGGGCAGGAGTGGAGGAAAAAGGAACGGGGGCGGGCAGAGCGGGCAGTGGCGAGAAGTTCGAGAGAGGAGAAATCACGGGCAGGGCGGGCAGATGAATTTTAGCAGTGACAGAGGTGGGCGATGAGAGAGAGAGAGAGAGAGAGAGAGAGAGAGGTGCAGTGATAGAGCTCAGTCTGTGTTCCCTTTTCTACGTTTAGTAAAAGAAATAGGAATTATTCCCCCACCCATAATCTCTCATTTGCATCAGATTATGTGAAACTTGAACATTAAGTCAAATTAATAATTTTCGATTTTGACAATTGCAACTACCATGTCGTCCGTCGATCGAACTATTGTTGGGGACTATGGTTCAAGAAAAAAAGGTAAAAACATGATAATTACCCGTGCACCAGCCGGGAATCGAACCCGGGTCTGTACCGTGGCAGGGTACTATTCTACCACTAGACCACTGGTGCTGTTGCAATAAAGGCCCTCGCATTAATTTTAATATTATGTAAACAAAGAAAATTAAGCATACATAACTGTACGTATAATTCAAATCCTAATCAAGCAAATGAACAACTTGACCATTGGACCTACATATTTTTAAAGCTTAATATTCTTCCATGTATTGTGTCATGCGAACATAATTTCTGATCTCAGTTTATTATTCTAATTGAGTAGCATAAATAATACAGTACTTGTTTGGTGAAGCCAAGAAGCTTTATCATGATTTAAACATTGTTAGGGAAAAAAGAGCAATAACAAAAAAGAGAAGCCAAATTGTACACTGTATTTTCTTGTGGCCTAGTGATATTTGATTTGGTTCCTGTCTTCCTTCCACAGTGCACGAAATTGTTCTAGAAGCTTATTGGTGGCAGCCACCAGCAGCTCGGTCAGATCACTGGAATGGCATTACATGAATCATCAGATCATGGGCAACGACCTCATCTCAGCTCGAGCAATCACCAATGGAGAGCTCTTCTTCTGATTAGGGTTGACGGAGCTCCTCAATGCTCTGGTTCATGCACTCTACAGTGCCTCCTCATCACCTGCATGAGTTGCTGCATCGGTTCCCCCACAGCATTCCATAATGCTCCATATACAACAATTTGTTTAACCTTGAACATCAAAATACAACATTTGTTTGCGTATCAGAACTTCGCAAGCAATGTAATTTGTTCAAAATAAACAACGTATTTCATGCTCAAATTTTACCAAATATAATTCACTGGCTAGATAAGCTGAGTGGAAATGCAGCTACTGCAATACAATCTACTAAACAGTCCCCTCTACTGGTTTCCAGAATAACAAAAACATCCTGTTATACTGACCTTAATCATTTGACAAAAATCAGCTTTTCAATTTTGATATATTGAAACCTTGTCAACCATTTAACTACTTATGCAGAGTTCAAATTATTTATGTGAAGTCATGACTTTTCTTATTCTGTTTGTTTGCTGTTGTACAAGGCTTATACGCAAGCAAACCTGTTCAGAAGGATCTGTCCTATCTGCAACAAATGTCATCAGAATATGTTGCTTCGCCAAACAATCCAGATGGGCTTTTGAAATGATCTGTTCTTGAAAGTTATCAGTTATCAACAGTGATCGAATTGTGCCTGCTGTTGGCCTCATTAGTCATCAATTCCGGCTCCAGCCGATGAAGATACTAAACTGATTACCATTTCCAAAATCTCAGGTCATGCCGGTATTAGTCTGGGTATGTCCCTTCTTAAGCATATTGATGCAATTTGCACCATTGCATCTCCTAGATAAAGCAACATTAAGATATTAGCTACAGCTAGTAAGTAGACTTGTATGAGGATTGAATGACCAGCTGTAGTGGAAATCCTTGCCTTATGTGTGCCTTAGTACTGAGTTGTAATAATTCTTACCCATCCTACAGACATCTATACAAGAAAAAAAGCAAAAAATTCTGCACTCAATTTTTTTCTTTTCCTTCAATATAATGGATTGGTTTGTAATAGGTATTGTTGCAGACAAGTTGCAGTGGCTTAAAGCCCAAATCTTACACTCTATCACATACCTATGTGCATGAAACATAAAAGCAGACAAGGGTCAACTAATTAGCATGATTAAGTAACAATCTCAGTTATCAATATGGAAAATGATATAATAGCTGCTTTGCTGTATTTTATCTCCAATATAAGATGAGACAAATAAAGGGCAAGAATATATACCAGAAAGATGCAGACATTATGTCAATAAACTCCATGGTTGTTTCACATCATGTTCAACTAACTGTTCTGAAATTAATCGAAATGAGGATACTCACATTCTCCTTTCTAATAGAGGAGTTATATTTCTCTTGAATCCTTCACATCAAAGCACGTCTTTTGTTGTATCTTTTTTCCAAAGAATTGGATCATCATTCACCACCACGTGGGACAATACTAGATTTTGCTTGAGATCCTACATTTCAACAACCCAACTGGACCCAAGTTCCTTTACTATACCTTTCTCTCTTAGTAAATTAAGAAGTTCCCTTGATTCCCTTCCAGTTTCTGTTCTGCTATAGATGTTTGCGAGTCCTAAATAGCTATTTGTGTTATCAGTCTCCAGCATCTGCAGCTCTTGTGCTGCGACTCTGCCTATGTTTAAGCTCCCATGTATCGAACATGCATTAAGAAGAGTAGACCATGCGACAGAATTTGCTACAAAAGGCATGCTTCGCAACAGATCATGAGCTTCCTTAAGCATGCCAGCTCTCCCAAGCATATCTACTGCACAAATGTAGTGATCTAAAGTTGGTTCTATGCCGTATTTTCTACTCATTGAGTTGAAATAATCCAAACCATCGACAACTAAGCCACCATGGCTGCAACTAGTAAGTATAGCAGAAAATGTGTTGCCATTAAAGTTATTTGAAGCCAGTGCCTTTTCTGCAATCTCCAAAGCTTTTTGCGCATGCCCATTTTGCCCAAGACCATGTATCACAGAGTTCCATGAGATCACATCTTTCTTTGGCATCTCGTTGAACACTTGCAACGAGTCTCCCATCAATCCACAGTTGGCATACATTGTGACCAAGGAGTTTGAAACAAATATGTTGTTCGGATATAGACTATTCTTCACAGTGTGACCATGTATCTGCCTTCCGAATTCAAGCATTGTATGAGTTGCACAAGCAGTTAAGATGATTGTGTAGCTCGACAAGTTGGGCTTTGTGTCATGGCCTAATCTTAATAAGGAGAGGAATAACCTCAGAGCTTCTAATCCACGATGGCCTTCCAGCAATCCCGACATCATAATGTTCCATGAAAGTGTATCCTTTTCGTTCATGGAGTTGAAAATCTTGAAAGCTTGGTCCAGTAACAAGTTATGGGCATAGGCATCCATCATAATATTCCTTGAAGCTAAATCCTTCCACTTCATCCTATTGAAGACATGTTCTGCGTCATGTAAGCAATCCAATTTGGCATACACATCGATTAGAGCATTCTGAGCAAAGACAGATCCTTCTCCTGCCTCATCCAACAGCTTCAGTGTCAAAGAGTGGATCTGCCTTACGGCCACAAGAGATCGTATGCAACCACAAGACTTGAGCACAACACTCAAAGTATAACAGTTGGGTATCACTTTCGACTCGAAGAGCTCCCTGTAGAGACCCGAGAAGAGGCTCACAGCTCGGTGGGGCTCATTGTTCTGCGCGTAGCAAGATATCATGGCTGTCCACGAGAACACATTCCGATCACTCGGCGGAATGGAATCAAACAGCTGCCGCGCTTCCCTAACGTGTCCTGACCTCGAGAGTCCAGAGATCATCGACGTGTAGGACCACGCATTCTTCCGAGGCATTTCCCCGAACAACTGCAAGGCGGAACCTAAGCGGCCCGAGTCGAGGAGGACGGAGAGCATCGCGTTGTAGGAGACCTGGTTTCTGTGGGGCATTTGTTCGAAGAGCTCTATGGCCTTCTGCACGTCCCCGTTCTTCCCGTACGCCGTGATCATCTTCGTCTGCGAGACGATCAGGTTGGGAACGGCACATGGTTTCGAGACCAGGAAGTGCGCAAGCTGGCGAGCGCCGCCGGAGCGCAAGCCCATGGCTCGTGGTCTTCCGGCGTCTCTACCTCCAGAAAAGAACAGCTGAGGGACGCATTCAATTACAAATCTCACCCTGGGAAGAGTACATGTTCTCCGATTTCCTAGTAGAGAGGTTGAATCAACGTGAAATTGTTCGGGTACTATTTCACAGGCTTAATTAGTTAGACCCATATAATGTCAAACCCTTTGCATTTGAGGCCCTAAATGGACTGGGCTTAGTCCCCATGGTCCTAGCAACATGATCCAGTGTTCATTTGGATTCTTGGATGTTCATATAGATTTTGTATATATAGACATATAGATATGGCATAAGGGACGATTTTGCCCCACGCCAACTCACCTACCACCGAGACTGATACCCAAGCAGGGCTCTAGATCACTAGCCCTAAAATGACACTGTAGTGATAATCGTTCTACCATATCAAGATCGGAGAATAATAAAGTAGTTCACCTAATCTTATCTCAAACCGATCAGTAAGAAGGCCCAGGGATCATGTATAAAAATGAACACATAAGCTCATGCTGAGGGAGGGGGTGGGGCTATCTACACACTAACTCATTCATACAATTTATATTATTATTTTTTTCCTTCGTTGACTTAAGCATCGAAGGGGCCGCGTTAGGCAAACCCCGATGCCAGCTTGTCATGTAAGATCGTCGGAGGTCAAGAGGCACCCCGTTGTTAGGATGTAACCACACAATCACAAGATGAATCATCTCTCGGGGACACCCAGACAACCTAGCCTCGAAAGAGAACCTTGTAGCGACCCCAAACCGCTTGCTCAGTTATCCTGAACCAAGTTCGCATCGACAAGACCACTTCCGATCAGGTCACCCATGTGGTCTCACATTGCCAAGTCTCCTATATCAACTAGAAAAAGGCATCCGGATGAACTTATACTTTTGTCAGTGAACCAACCATGCTGACTCACTAGTAAAAATATTAAACCATGCTGACTCACCAATAAGGATGTTAAATGAAATGATATTCTTGAGTTATTAACTAAAATAGATCACTTTACTTTATGATTCGTATGTTGGGATAATTATAAAAAATTTAAAATCATCAAAATACAATACAGCATGAATTTAATATATATTATAATTTATACTTGATTTTTAGTAAATTATGATTCATTAATTAGGTGATTGAGGGATTTAATATGCAAGTGATATATAAAAAGGAATGGAAGGAAGTTTGATAGTACATTCTTGGTTTTAAAACCTTATCAAACTTTTGTATTTTCAGTTACTATCTCTTAGTTATCTCTTAAAAAAAAAAGATAAAGTTATCTTTTTTATTTCTCTTGTGGTTCACTTCTTTTTCTTGTCCATTTTTCTTTTTTCTTCTTATTTCACATTATTTAATATTGGAGTTTTACTATATTCTTAGAGTACTTCTTCTTATGACAATTAGAAAAGGCAGAAGGTAACATGGTAGAAAGAGAAAGAATAATGTAACAAGATAGAGAAAAAAGAGATACAAAAATTGAAGCACTAAATTGACAAGTTGAAAAGTTTACCATGTGCCTCGGATAAGAGTTTCAAGCTATAGTTATGCAAGTAAATATGTTTGCATCCAAAAAAGCTATAGGCGACTCATCTATAGAGAGGTTTTTTTTGGTGCAAATAATAACATCAAAATTGACTTGTCGAAGTTCTATGGGCAACCTCAATATGAAAAGTTTCTTGATTAGCTTAATATCATTAAGAAATTCTTTAAGTATAGGGAAATACTTAAAGACCAAAAAGTAAAATTAATTACTATAAGGCTTCGAGGTTATGTTCTAATATGGTGGGATAAGGTGTAAGAGATGTGCCTTTGGAAAGAGAATATAAGAGAAGATGAAATCTTGGTTCCATGAGAATTTTCTTCATGTTGAATCCCGGATTTTGATGATAAAATCAATTGATGAAGTTTGTGATCTACTCTGTGATTTGAGAAAAGTGATACAGGACTAACTTCAATCATGAAAAGATAAAATGATTAAAGCAGAATAATCAAACATTGGGTCGAAGTCAAAGATCAAGCATCGGGCATTGTGCTAAGATCGGATGTTGTGAGAGTCAACATACCAATGGATCAGGTGATACGTCGAAGATTCGAACGATGTGTCGAAAGTTTGTTGGGAGTTCAGATAAACTAATGACATGCCAAATAACTTAGATTTCTTGTCTTGTAATATTTTAAGTCTTAATTGTTATAGTAAGGTCTTAAATAGAGTTAGCTTTGGGTGTAACTCTACTAACTCAATTAGAGACCCATTAGGCCTAATCTATTAAGTTGGGCTCATCAAGAAGTTCATTTAATGACCCAAATTAGGTCAGGTAGTGGCACCGCCAGACCGGGCAATGGAACCACCTATGAGTTGGAATGTATGAAGTGTATATTTTCTAAAAGACTCGACGATCGTACTACCAGTGTAAGGTGGTGGTACTATCTAGATTAGTAGTATTACCGCTAGTATACGTAGTCTCCTATGTGTAGGTGATAGTGTCGCCGAGACTAGGCGGTAGTACCGTTAGTTGTTAAGGCTGTAGGTGGTGGTACCACCTAATACTAGCGGTAGTACCGCTAGTACCCCTAAAACATTAGATGAAATATTTTTTGGCTCCATTTTTGAAACTATTTGGGGCCTATAAATACCCCACTCTTTCCTACTTTAAAGAGTAAGAAAACTAAATAAAAATCTTATGATTCTAAGTTGTAAAAGCTTAAAAAGTTTTGAGTATTCTCCTCCGCCTCTTTAAAAGTTTAGAGTTATTTTAAGGGAGGTGTGAGACTTGTAAAGGTTCTCTTCTAAACCTGTGAAGAGGAGAAATAGTTATAAAGAAGATGGTTTATCTTCACCCATTGAAAAAAGATTATTAATGAACGTGAGTGTCATCGAAGGAAGAGGAATTGAGAGTGGATATAGGTCGCGACGACCGAACAAATATAAATTCAGTGTATATTTTCTTTTTTCTTTTTACTTTTCATTACCATTACTTATTGTTTTGATTGTCTACTACTCTCACTTACTCTTTATGTTTAAACATATTTTCGATATAATTTCATCGAATGAGTTTTCAAATCAATGTAATTTTTACGAAAGTACTAATTCACCCCTTATTAGTGCTGACATAGTCCTAACAATTGTTGGGAAATATGGGGGCGACATCACATGCGTAGTGGAAGAATATTAAAAATAAAATCTCTAATTTCTCAAAAGATGTGTTCGTCGTCGTGCAAAAATTGGTGCACAAAAATTGTGAAACTTAAAACTGTATATATGAAAGATTGTGTTACTTAGAGAGATTGTATATCCCTGAATCTCAATATATCTCTAGGAGAGGGTAAAGGAGGTCAAGCGTCCTCTTCTCTAGCGGTAATCCACATAGTAGAATTGCGATGATGCTTCTCAAAACTCCAAGCCTACTATCTGAGAAGGAGAATAGGAGAGGCAACCCAAAAAGGCTCTAGCCTATGAACCATTTGTTCCCTCCTATTTATAGAGGTCTCCTATCAACTTAACCCTAATGGATCATGCCTTATTAGGTATTGGATCTCCATCCAACTACCTAAGCCTCTTAGATTAGTGGATCTCTATCCATTAATCTCTCATTGGCTCTTATTGGATCTCATTCATATGATCTAATAATTCAGGGGCTTATTAGATATCCAATAAGATAGGGGCTCCGACGGATATCTCATATCTGAACCTTTGGTCATCGCAACGCCTACCATATATGGTGACCCTCTAGGCCCAATATCGAGCTGCCCGTGAGTCATACTTGTCAAAACTCCTTCTGGCTCAATGAATTATTATATCCATAATAATTCACTCGATTCAATGACTGCAGACGTACTAGGCCACTACACCGTAGTTCCCAAACGATATAGGGGAATCCAATCCATTGGACCTATCTGTCCTTAGTTACCATATACATATAGTCCCTCATTCATCTAATATCCCAAAGATCATATACCAAGCATGGTGTTGTCAAACCCATATGGTTTTCGCTCGAGTCTTGCTCTAATCAGATTCTCCCAGAGAACTCTTTCTCTCTCAATCCGAATGACCTTAGCTAAGGATTTTTTCTAAGCAAGAATACATGAGACATTCCTCTCATAACACCGAGAGTAGATGATCCTCTGACGACACTCAATAGTCCTTGTAAGGTTGGCTACCACTCCTATGACCGGTTGTGCTAAATTTAGAACCTTCAGACCTATAAGCCCAATATCAAAGAATGGAGTACTCATATAGGACATCCTTGGTGTCTCAAGTCTAAGGACCATATACACCACTAGGACTTCGAAATCGCTGTTTGATAATAAGACATTATCAACCATCCAACATTCCGTAAGCGGATCAATCAGTGAACTCATTCTCCAATGAGCACCTATACTATACCCCAGTGTCTCCACACGAGCAGTTATGAGACCAACTGCATCCATCATATGGATGAGTATATAGCACACCAGTTTATCTGGTTATCTTGATGCCCCTCTCGAGTAACCTATGACCGAGATTATTTAGGATTTGTGTTTAATGACGAATCGGTCTCATTATTGTGATCTTATCACGATGTAATTTCCATTGCACAGATCTATGGACATCACAATATATTCAAGCAATAGAGAATATAAAGTGATAAAATTTTAAATAATAATAATAAGCAAAAAGACTATGTGTCAAGTCACATGTGTCATCATTCACGTGATTAGCTTGTAGGGCACCTATGACTAACAACATATGGTATCAGAGCTAAGTTTGTCTCGATTCGTTTAATACCGAAGAGAGATTAAATAGCTTTTACTAGCAATCTAGAGGGTTACTCTATCACTCGTCCTCCTATGTTCAATGGGATGGACTAGATGTATTGGAAAACAAGAATGAGGATTTTTCTGATTTCTATGGACTTTGACTTATGGAATATTATTGAATATGGTTTTAAAAAATCCTCTAGAATGAATGAATAGAATGATGTAGAAAAAAAATTATTTTCTTTAAATGTGAAAGTGACAAATACTTTATTTTGCACTTTAGATAAAAATGAGTTTAATCATATTTGTATATGTGAAACTACATATGATATTTGGCATACACTAAAAGTTATACATGAAGGCACAAGTAGAGTTAAAAAGTTTAAAATCAATCTTTTGATACATAATTTTGAATTATTTCAAATGAAACTAAGCAAAACCACTAGTGATATATACACCCGTTTTATAGATATTGTCAATAGTTTGAAAGCACTTGGTAAAAGTTTTTCTAATCTTGAACTTGTTAATAAAATTATAAGATCTCTTCTAAAAAGTTGGGATCCAAAAGTGACTATAATCCAAGAAGCAAAGGACTTAAATGTTAGGATCGGAGCGGCACTAAGAGGGGGGGGTGAATTAGTGCAGCGGATTAAAACGTCGGTTTTGGAAACTTTTTCGTACGATAAAAACCGAACTCGGAAGTGCTTAACTTAAAAACGTGTTCGTAAATGTGTGCAGCAAAAGTAATGAGGAAGTAAAGCACTTATAAAGATTTGCAATAAGGTAAAGTGCAATAAGTAAATGCAAACCATAGAACACGCCAAATTTAAAGTGGTTCGGTCAAAATGACCTACATCCACTTGCGAAGCCTTCTTCGATGAGGCTCCCAACTTCCACTAGCAAATCACATTGAAGGGGAAGGACAAATACCCCTCTTACAACCTTTTACAAGTGGTTCATACTCTTACAAAGTTTCAATGAGAAAGAAGGAGGTGAACACTCAAGCAATTTGAAAGTAAGACTTGCTAAGGCTTTGGTAAGACTTTTTTTTTTCACTCTATTGCTTCTCCAAAAGTTGTTATCTCTGCTGAGAATTAAGGGGTATTTATAGGCTTCAAGAGGATTCAAATTTGGGCTCCAAAATTTGAATTCTCTTCGGTTCCCGAAGCTAGCGGTGCCACCGCTTGTCAGTTTTGACACTGACAGTGTACTGGGCGATGCCATCGCCCAGTCCAGCGGTGCCATCGCCTAGCTCTCGAGTGCTGGGCGGTGCCACCGCCCAGACTGGCGGTGCGGTGCCACCGCCTGGCTCTCGGGTGCTGGGCGGTGCCACCGCCCAGACCGGTGGTGCCACCGCCTAGCTATTTCGGCTCATTGGTTGGGCTCCAAACTTGGCCCAAACCAGTCCGAACTCGGGCCCAATTGGCCCCTACTTGGGTTATAAGATTAACACCTAATCCTAACCCTAATTAACATACTAACTACGAATTTAAAGACATTTCCTAAGCTATTACAAAGTCCACAAGTCAAGACTTCTTCCGGCGAACTTCCAGCGTTCTTCCGAGAAACTCTCGGAAACCATTCTGCGGACTCCCGGCAAGCTCTGAGACTTCACGATTTGATCTTGGCGAGTTTCGACGAGCTTCTTCGGCAAGCTACGATCTTTCTCGGTGAGCTCCGCGAACTTCCGACGAACCTTTCGGCGAGCTTCCGAAAACCCTTCGGCAAGCTCCCTACTCATTCTCAGCTAGTTCCGACAGCATTTCCGATGAACCTTCGGACTTCCGTCGAACTCTCAAACTCCCAACGAATCCTTCGCGCTTGACTCCGGCACTTTGTTTTGCTTTATGTCTTCATCGTTATCGTAGTTAATCCTGCACACACAAGCCAAAACTCTACTCTGATCTAGACAATTATTACAACGCGAATTGACATTCTGTTGCCCGGCACGTCATTGGTTGGTGCTTCGTCTGATTCTTCAGTGCATCGTCCACTCTTGCGGGTTGTTGCCCAATCGGCGGTTGACCTCCGCAACCCCGATATCCTTGGTGCAATTCCGCTCTCCTTGGCCCGATGCCCGACGTCCGAAGCGTTCTACCATCCAATATCCTAACGTGATCTCCTCCGGCACAACGTCAATTCCTCCTGCGTCAACTGTCTAATCTTGATCGAGTAGACCTGCATCACTCAAAATGCAGTTAAACATCTAAACACAATCAATTAGTTTCATCATCAAAATCCGAGATTCAACAATCTCCCCCTTTTTGATGATGACAACTAATTGATGACTACCGGAGTTAACCTTAACTCCCCGGAGTTTAAACAAACTCCCCCTATCAATATGCCATTGATAGAATACTTGGATTATCCCAAATCCAAGCAACATTCATCACATGTTATGAAAAACATTTAAACCATCATGCAAATATATAAAATATTCAATTCAATGCATGAAGTCATCAATATACTTCTCCCCCTATGTCATCAACAAAAAGGAGAAGTAGCTCTAGCTATTTTAAAATATATTCTAGTTTTTGTAACGTGAAGCTAGATTTTCATCACAACATATAAGCACAAAAGCATAGTAAGATTCTTAAGTTCAATCATGGCAATTCAACACTTGCTTCTTGTGCAAGATTGCACTTTGCTTTTCTTTGCATGTTCTAACTAGCAAAAGCTTTCTCTCCTTTGTTTTTGTCGAAAGTAGGGAAGAGTACAAGCTAGCCAGCATTTGCCTTGAGCTAGCAATCTTTCTCCCCCTATGTCATTGCCGAAAAGGAGAGGAACCAATGATAAATTATGAATTTGCATCAATCAATATTTCAATCATCGCATGATACATACAAGACAAAAATGCAAAGAAATCATGTCATGAAAGATATCAATTGTTAAACATGATATGATAATAATCTCAAAAATTTCAATTTGCGATACATGTGATACATTGCGATACTAAAAAATTTAATGTGATGCTTTTAAGGATATCAACCTATTTTTGATACAAAGCATGGCAAGAGCAATTATATTGCAAGTTTTCTAAGTTTTACAATTTTTGCTTCTTTTGAGATAGCAATTCTTTGCTTATTGAGATAGGCAAGATAGTGATGTTCAAGAAGACAACTTTTGCTTCTTGAAATAAGCAAGTTAGCAATCTTTGCTACTTAAGATAGGCAAGCTAGCAATCAAGTTTTTACATCTTCTTGACTTGTGCAAATTAGCTATCTCCCCCTTTGTCATTGTCAAAAAGAAGGGAAGACCCTTTACATCAATTATGACAAAGGTAAGTATCAATCTTATTTGTGCATCATTATATTTTCAAATTAGAATATGCACATTTTCAAAAACCTTATATTTCATTCATGCACGATATTGAATAAATCGATCAACATTATGAGGATATCATACATGATACTAAAATTTTTAACTATTTATAAACATTTTGATCATGATACCAAACATTCATCATTTAGAGCATTCATGACACAAAACATTAAATCAATATTTATAATACATCATTTTAGCAACAATTCATAGTATTTTAAATCATGGTTTACATCATATGCAATACATCACATCATAATTAGAAAACACAAGTATTGCATGGATCATTGTAAATCATAAATGTTTCACATCATGATGGTATCAACTTGTCAAATTATATCCTACCATGCATGATCAAAACTTTTCATTTGTATGCATCAAAATAATATCAAGAGTATTTCATGCATATTATCAAATCATCATTTATAATTACATCAATATTCCAATCATTATTTCAGTCTACACATCATGAGATCAATAAGACAGAGAAAAATATTTTTTTAAGAAAAAAGAAACATTTTCCTCTTTTTAGTTGTTTCAATTCATATGATTTTATTTCATTTATGCCAAATAAAAAACATGTATCATATTTAAAACCGTAAGTGTAAGATTTATTACAATAAAGATCAATAAGGCACTTTCATTTTGATAAAAATCAATAATACGTAAATCACAAGATTCATCATCATATTTTCAAATTGCACAATTTCAAAACTATACCTTTCATTTTTCATGGATGATACAAATAAATCAATCATCATTATGAGCATATTATACATGATATTCAAGCATTCATGATACATTATTTTGGAAATATGATCATAGCTTTTCAAATGATGGTATCTAAATGTCAAAGTTCATTACATCCTATCATGCATGATAATTAACTTTTCATTTGTATTTCATGCATATTTTCATTTCATCATATTAGGAATATCAAGAAGAATTAATTGGGTGATGAGATGAATATTTTCATGAACACAAGCAATTGCATAAAAATCATATCATGAAGGATTAGAATATGTGTATACCAAAAGGCATGATTTCTTTTTGAAGAACCTCCTCATAAATAATCAAAAGAAAATCTTAGGAGATTGATTAAAGAAAAATCTTGATTCATTATAAAATTTCATATATCAAATATCGAGAAATCAAGATAATGATTCATAAAAAATATCACAAGTAATATTCAATAGAAAATTCATCATTCATATTCAATTCATTCAATTTGTCAAATCAACATTTCTTGGGTATGCATGATATCAAAACATAGTTTCAAATCTTCAACATATAACATGTATAAATTTAAAAATTGAAGGGAGAAGGGAAAGAATTTAAAGGTACAAAGATTTCAACCATCTCATAAACAAATGAAGGATCAATTCATGAATCCAAAATTCCATGAATCATTTCGACAAATCTCCTTTTAAATAATCAAAATGATCATCAAAGGAAATCTCATGTTATTCCAAGAAATCAAGATCATGATTTTGATAAAACTCATTTCAAATTTAAATAATCAAAATCATTTTTAAGGTTCACAAAATTCATAACATAAATAGATTCATGATTTCATTAATAATATATTTTCCCCCTTTTTTAAGTGTTTCATTTCATGTTAGCATGCTTTTTCATTTATGTCAAATAAAAACATGCATCAACGTTTAGGATCGAAAAATGAATTTCGTCATAAAACCATCAAGACCAATAAATCACAAAAATCATCATGTATAACTTTAAAATTTTATGCATAAAATCGTTATATCATGGTATCAAAACTTTAATATTTTTATTACAACGTTAAGCAAGGTTTCATGAACATAATTTTGAATGATCTTATAGATACCTAAACTGGTTTCATTGAACATAATTTTGAATGATTCTTATAGATACCTAAAACTTCTTTAGTTTTAATTTATATGATTGATTTTATAATAGCATGCTCAAATTTTTATTCTTATGTCAAAACCATACATCATGTTTGAAAAAACAAAGATAATGTACATAAAAATATCAAGCCTTTCATACAAAAGCCATGCATATTCATTGAAAAGCAATATAAAAATCATCAAAATACACATTTTTGCTTCTCAAGCACATACATAAGATTAATCTCACTAGGTTTACAATCATTAGATTTATATCTAACTTTTTATTCCATTAACATAAAACATGCAATTTTCATGAAAAATAATTATTTAAAAAAAGAAAATGCATCATGGAAAACATCAAGTAATTTCAAAATAAATTAAGGGAGTTGAGTTACTTACCTTGTAGTCGAAGCCCATCAAAGCCCAATTCGCCATTTCACCTTTGGAAGTTCTTGATTCATCCTTGGTTGCCTTCCTCTTCTTTGGCCTCTTCCTCCGTTCAAGTTCATTGTTTATTTTAGATTTTTGTTTAATGAACTTATTAAGATTTAGTGTTCGAAGTTCAAGTTCATCATTGTCCTCATCACTTGAGTCATCGCTCAAGTGGTACATGTCTCATCACTTGAGTCATCGCTCAAGTGGTATTCATTTGTCCGGAGTTCCAAATCCTTCCTATTCTTTGGAAGGTGGTTCAAGTGCTCATCGAGTTCAAAAGGTTCCAAAAGTGTCATTTCATAGGTCATTAATGACCCGATTAATTCTTCTAATGAAAAATCATTTAAATTTTTTATCTCTTGTATTGCAGTTATTTTAGGATCCCACCTTTTTGGAAGGGATCTTAAGATCTTACTTACAAGATCAAAATTCGAAAAAGATTTACCAAGAACTCTTAGATTATTGATGACATCCGTGAAACGGGTGTACATGTCGCCTATAGTCTCGCTTGGTTGCATTCGAAAAAGCTCAAAATCATGCAATAAAATGTTAACTTTCGAGTCTTTGACTCTACTAGTTCCCTCGTGTGTGATTTCAAGTGTTCGCCAAATATCAAAAGCCGTTTCGCACATAGAAATCCAATTGAACTTATTTTTGTCCAAAGCGCAAAATAAGGCATTCATAGCCTTTGCCTTTAAAGAAAAATACTTCTTCTCCAAATCCGACCATTCGTTCATCGGTTTAGAGGGAAGTTGAAAACCGTTTTCAACAATATTCCATAAATCCAAATTCATAGAAATCAAGAAAACTCTCATTCGAGTTTTCCAATAAGTGTAGTCCAATCCGTTAAACAATGGTGGACGAACAACCGAAAAGCCCTCTTGAAAGCCATGAAGAGTCATTTCTCTTGGGTGTAAATCCGAAATGAGAAATACTGGGCAATGATACCAATTGTTAGGATCGGAGCGGCACTAAGAGGGGGGGGGTGAATTAGTTCAGCGGATTAAAACGTCGGTTTTGGAAACTTTTTCGTACGATAAAAACCGAACTCGGAAGTGCTTAACTTAAAAACGTGTTCGTAAATGTGTGCAGCAAAAGTAATAAGGAAGTAAAGCACTTATAAAGATTTGCAGTAAGGTAAAGTGCAATAAGTAAATGCAAACCAGAGAACACACCAAATTTAAAGTGGTTTGGTCAAAATGACCTACATCCACTTGCGAAGCCTTCTTCGATGAGGCTCCCAACTTCCACTAGCAAATCACTTTGAAAGGGAAGGAAAAATACCCCTCTTACAACCTTTTACAAGTGGTTCACACTTTTACAAAGTTTCAATGAGAAAGAAGGAGGTGAACACTCAAGCAATTTGAAAGTAAGACTTGCTAAGGCTTTGCTAAGACTTTTTTTTTCACTCTATTGCTTCTCCAAAAGTTATTATCTCTGCTAAGAATTAAGGGGTATTTATAGGCCTCAAGAGGATTCAAATTTGGGCTCCAAAATTTGAATTCTCTTCGGTTCCCGAAGCTAGCGGTGCCACCGCTTATCAATGGCGGTGCCACCGCCTATCAGTTTTGACACTGATAGTGTACTGGGCGATGCCACCGCCCAATCCAGCGGTGCCATCGCCTAGCTCTCGGGTGTTGGGCGGTGCCACCGCCCAGACCGGCGGTGCCACCACCTGGCTCTCGGGTGCTGGGCGGTGCCACCGCCCAGACCGACGGTGCCACCACCTGGCTCTCGGGTGCTGGGCGGTGCCACCGCCCAGACCGGCGGTGCCACCGCCTGGCTATTTCGGCTCACTGGTTGGGCTCCAAACTTGGCCCAAACCAGTCCGAACTCGGGCCCAATTGGCCCCTACTTGGGTTATAAGATTAACACCTAATCCTAACCCTAATTAACATACTAACTACGAATTTAAAGACATTTCCTAAGTTATTACAAAGTCCACAAGTCAAGACTTCTTCCGGCAAACTTCCAACGGTCTTCCGGGAAACTCTCAGAAACCATTCTGCGGACTCCCGGCAAGCTCCGAGACTTCACGATTTGATCTTGGCGAGTTTCGACGAGCTTCTTCGGCAAGCTACGATCTTTCTCGGTGAGCTCCGCGAACTTCCGACGAACCTTTCGGCGAGCTTCCGAAAACCAAACCCTTCGGCAAGCTCCCTACTCATTCTCGGCTAGTTCCGACAGCATTCCCGATGAACCTTCGAACTTCCGTCGAACTCTCGAACTCCCAACGAATCCTTCGCGCTTGACTCCGGCACTTTGTTTTGCTTTATGTCTTCATCGTTATCGTAGTTAATCCTGCACACACAAGCCAAAACTCTACTCCGATCTAGACAATTATTACAACGCGAATTGACATTCTGTTGCCCGGCACGTCATTGGTTGGTGCTTCGTCCGATTCTTCAGTGCATCGTCCACTCTTGCGGGTTGTTGCCCAATCAGCGGTTGACCTCCGCAACCCCGATATCCTTGGTGCAATTCCGCTCTCCTTGGCCCGATGCCCGACGTCCGAAGCGTTCTACCATCCAATATCCTAACATGATCTCCTCCGGCACAACGTCAATTCCTCCTGCGTCAACTATCTAATCCTGATCGAGTAGACCTGCATCACTCAAAATGCAGTTAAACATCTAAACACAATCAATTAGTTTCATCATCAAAATTCGAGATTCAACATTAAATAACTTTTCTCTTGAAGAACTTATAGGGTTATTAATAACCTATGAAATGACTTATATAGCACATGATAAATATAAGAACAACCTTCCAAAGAATAAGAAGGATATTACATTAAGAACTAATGAATACCACTCGAGCAAAAGCTCAAGTAATGACGAGGACTTGACACTCCTAATAAGAAAATTTTAAAAATTCATAAAGAGAAACAATATAAAACTTGTAAAATAAGATACAAAGAACAAAAATGAACTAAAAAAGGACACAATCATCTGCTATGAATGCAAGAAGCCAAGGTACTTCAAAAGTGAATGCTATCAAAAGAAGAAGAAGAAGCTACCAAAGAAGAAGAAAGCACTTAAGGCGACTTGGGATGAATCAAGTGCATTTGAAAATGAGAAACAAACCAATGAAGATAAGATGACAAACTATGCTTTAATGGCTCTCGAGGTATGACTCAATCGAATCCTTTTTACCTTATAATGAATTACTTAATGCATTTTATAATTTATATGAATGAACTTAAAATAGTTAGTAAGAAATATAAATTATTAAAAAATGATTATGCATCTATCTCTAATGAATTTGATAAATTAAAAAGTGAGTATGATAAATGCTTATTAACTCCTTGCATTAAGTGTGAAGAGTTAGATTTATTTAAGAAAGAAATATAGTATTACAACAAACTTTAGAAAATTTTAAAATTGATAACAAATCATTAAATATGATTCTTGCCAATAAGGATCATGTTCATAGAAAGAAAGGAATCGACTTTATGAGTAACACTCATAAAAGCCAACTATTTTTGTTAAAGGACTAATATTACATGTCCCTCCTAAAATTAAATATAATTTTTATGATACATGTGGTCATTATGCCTATAAATGTTTATTAAAAAAATATAGCTTACACAAATTAGTTTGGGTTCCTAAAGAAATCATAAATAATTTAATATTAATAAGTAGATTTTTTCATGAGGGACCTAAAGTTAAATGGGTATCTAAAGCAAACCCTCTTTTCTTGTAGATTTGTCTATAATCAAAAGCTAGGAGCAAGAGATGATACTTAATAGTGGATGCTCAAGGCACATGATTGAAGATCCAATACATTTATCTAAGCTCACTAGCCAAAACAAATGATATGTCACATTCGGAGACAACAACAAAGAAAAAATTATTGGTAAAGGAAATGTAGGTAATAAATCAAACCTTTTGATTGAAGATATTTTGTTACCAGATGGTTTGAAATACAATCTACTTAGCATTAGTCAATTGTGTAATAAGGGTTATAACATTAAATTTGAATCTAATGCTTGCATTAGAGAAATACTATACAAAAATAGATCTATGATTATCTTAAGGACTAGCAATGTGTACACTATTGATCTTGATGATTTTTGTGATGAAATTTACTTTTCGGTTTTAAAAGATAATGCATGGCTTTGGCATACAAAATTAGGCCATGTAAGTATAAAACTAATTTCACAAATTACAACTAAAGAACTTGTAAGAGGTATGCCTAAAATTAAATTTGTTAAAGATAAAGTTTGTGATACATGCCAACTAGGTAAATAAATAAAGAGTAGCTTTAAGTCTAAAAATCAAGTAAGTATCTCTAGACCATTACAATTAATTCAAATAGATTTATTTGGGTTAATTGATATCAAGTCAAGAATGTAGTAAATATGCTTTTGTGATTGTTAATGATTATATTAGATATAATTGGACATACTTCTAAGTATATAAAAGTTATTGCTTTAAAAGGAGGAATCGTACATTATTAGACATGATGCGGTCCATAATAAGCTTCGCAGACCTACCTATCTCATTTTGGGGATATGCCCTAGAGACCACAGCTTACCTTCTAAATAGAGTTCCAACTAAGTCGATAGTGTCTACATCATATGAGATATAGAAAGAGAAGAAACCTGATCTTAAGGTTGTTAAGATTTGGGGCTGCCCTACCCACGTTAAGAGACATAACCCTGATAAATTGGAATTAATGACGAAGCGATGCAGGTTCGTGGGATACCCCAAGAAAACTTATGAGTATTATTTCTATCACCTAGAGGACCAAAAAACCTTTGTAACTAAGAGAGCGGTATTTCTTGAGAACGAACACATTCTTGGTAGAGACAATGGAAGCGTGATAGATTTGAGCGAGGTTGAAGAACCTAGCTCAAGCATCACTCTACAACTCGAGTCTCTTTAGGTACTTAGCACACAAGTTCTAACTTTACATAGGTTTGGTAGAGTATCTCATCCTCTTGAGAGATATGTGGGACATATTAGAGGACAAGATGTTAAGGATATTGATCCACAGACCTACGAGGAGGTTGTTTCGAGTATAGACTCTGGAAAGTGACAAGAAGCCATGAATTTTGAGATTGATTCCATATACTCCAACAAGGTTTGGAACATAGTTGATACACTCGAGGGTATTGTATCCATTGGTTGTAAGTGGATCTTCAAGAAGAAGATCAGAGTAGATAGAAAGGTAAAGACCTATAAAGCAAGGGTAGTGGCTAACGGGTATCGTCAAAGACAAGGTGTTAACTATAACGAAACCTTCTCACCCGTAGCCATGTTAAAATCCATTTGAATTATATTGGCTATTATAACATACTATAATTATGGATCTGGCAGATGGACATGAAAATCGTATTCCTTAATGGTAACCTTAGGAGGAGGTATATATGATACAGCCTGAGGTATTCGTGTCTAAGGACTACCCAGATAAGGTATGTAGGTTACTTTGGTCTATTTATGGACTAAAGTAAGCTTCCTGAAGTTGGAATATAAGATTCGATAAGGCAATAAGATCTTATGACTTCATTAAGAACGAAGATGAGCCTTGTGTATACAGGAAGGTAGATGGGAGTGCTATCACCTTCTTGGTGTTATATATGGATAACGTCCTAATCATTGGGAATGATGTAGGAATGCTATCTATAGGAAAGGCTTAGTTATCTAGACACTTCTCCATGAAGGACTTAGGGGAAGCATATTATATCTTGGGGATTCAGATCTATAGAGATAGATCCAAGAGGATGCTTGGCTTATCCCAATCTAGGTATAAAGACACCATTATCAAAAGGTTTGGTATGAAAAATTCTAAGAGGAGTCTCTTACTGATAAGACATGGGATATCACTTTCTAGGAGTTTGTCCCCAAAGACTCCTGAAGAAAAGGCGAACATAGATAGGATACCCTATGCTTAAGTGATAAAGTCTATCATGTATGTCATGTTGGGAAATCTTAGGGGCGACATCACATGCGCAGCGAAAGAATAAAAAAACAAAATCTCTAATTTCCCAAAAAGATGTTCGTCATTGTGCGAAGATTGGTGCGCAAAAATCCACAAAACAAACTGCGTATAGAATAAATTGTGTTACCTAGGGAGATCGTATATCCCTATTTTTTTGCAGATCTCTAGGAGAGAGTGAAGGAGGTCAAGCGTCCTCCTCTCTAGTAGTGATCCACACAGCAAGGCTGCGACGACGCTCCTAAAGACTCCAGGCCTGCTCTGAGATAGAGAGGGGGAGGAGAATAGGAGCGACAAGTAAAGGCTCTAGCCTATGAACCATTGAATCCCTCCTATTTATAGAGGTCCCCTGTCAAACCCTAATGGATCCTCCTCTATTGGGTATTGGATTTGTATCCAATTACCCAAGCCTCTTATATTAGTGGATCTCTATCCAATAATCTCTCATGGGCTCTTATTGGATCTCGTTCATGGGATCGAATAATTCAGGGGCTTATTGGATATCCAATAAGATAGGGGCTCCGACGGATATCTCATATCCGAACCTCTACTCATCGCAATGCCTATCATATGTGTGTGACCCTCTAGGCCCAATATCAAGCTGGCCGTGACTCATACCTGTCAGAACTCCCTAGCTCAGTGAATTATTATCTCCATAATAATTTACTCAACCCATCGACTACGGACGTACTAGGCCACTATGCCATAATCTCTAGACGATATAGGGGAATCCAATCCATTGGACCTTTCTGTCCTTAGTTATCGTGTACATATAGTTCCTCATCCATCTAATATCCCAGAGACCGTATACCGGGTATGGTGCTATCAGACCCATACGATTTCTGCTCGAGTCTCGCTCTAATCAGATTCTCCTAGAGAACTCTTTCTCTCTCAATCTGAATGACCCTAGCCAGGGATTTGTTTGAGTAAGAACACATGGGATATTTCTCTCATGACGCTGAGAGTGGATGATCCTCTATCGACACTCAATAGCCCTCGTAAGGTCGACTACCACTCCTAATGACCAACTGTATTAGATTTGGGACATCCAAACCTATAAGTCTGGTATTAAAAATGGAGCACTAATACAGGACATCCTCAGTGTCTCAAGTCTAAGAACCAGATACACCACTGGGACTACGGAATCACTCTATGACAATAAGGCATTATCAACCATCCAGTATTCCGTAAGCGGATCAATCAGTGAACTCATTCTCCAATAAGCACCTGTACTATATCCCTAGTGTCCCCACACGAGTAGCTATGAGACCAGCTGCATCCATCATATGGACAGGTATACAGCACACCAGTATGTCCGGTTATCTCGATGTCCCTCTCGAGTAACCTATGACCGGGATTATTTAGGATCTGTGTTTAAAGGTGAATCAATCTCATTATCGTGATCTCATCATGATTCGATTCCCATTGCACAGATCCAAGGACATCACAATATATATATATGCATATATGCAATAATCAATACAAAGTGATAAATGCCAAAATATAATAAGCAAAAAGATTCCGTATCAAGTCACACGTGCCATCACTCACGTGATTGGCTTATTGGGCACCTATGACTAGCATGTCATGCTATGTACTAGGCCTGATATAACGTATGCTCTGAGTGTCATGAGCAGGTATTAGGCGGATCCAAGCTTGGAGAACTAGAAAACAATAAAGTATATTCTTAAGTACTTGAGAAAGACCAATGATCTTTTACTAGTATATGGAGGTAGTAGCTTCAAGGTTGAAGGCTACACAGACTCGAGTTTCCAGTTCGATGTTGATGATAGTAAGTCTAATTTGGGGTATGTGTTCACCCTGAATGGAGGAGTTGTATACTAGAAGAGTTTCAAGCAAGATACTATTGCTGATTTAACCATAAAGGTGGAGTACATTGTTGCAATAAAGGCAGCAAAGGAAGGAGTCTAGATAAAGAAGTTCATCATAAATATGGGAGTTATACCAGGCAATAAGAAGCTGATTCCCTTATATTGTGACAACAATGGGGTGATTACTCAAGCAAAGGAACCTAGGTCTCATTAGAAGTCTAAACACGTTCTGAGGAGGTTCCACCTAATCAGAGAGATCATGGCCTGAGGAGATGTAGTAGTGGAAAGAGTTCTATCTGAAAATAACATCGCAGATCCACTAACACAACTATTGTCTCATATTATCTTTGAGCTTCACAGGGGTCTGATGGGGATCAGATGTTGAATCTCAGATTTTGATGATGAAGTCAATTGTCATTTGTTTATCTAATCTGTATATTGAGAAAAGTGTGTAGGATTAACTATGATGGCAGTAAGACATGTAGCAGGTGTTGAGCTGGAGTCAAGATCAAGATCACTTTGGGAGTACGAGAGTTCGTCGGAAGTCCGGACATTCGTCGGGAGTTCTATAGGAATCATCCGAGAAGTCCAGGAGCTTGCCATAGAAGCTCGTCGAAACTCACCAAGAAGATCATTGTGAAGTCCAGGAGCTTACCGGGAGTCCGCTAGAGCATTGCTGAGGGTTCGTTGGATGTTCGCCGGTAGTTCGTTGGAAGAGCGATTGATGCACCGGAATATGAATTGCAGTAATCATATCTTAATTATCGTAGTTAGAGTTTAGATTAAGTTAGGCTTGGGAGATAATCCCACTAACTTAATTAGGGGCCAACTAGGCCCTTAACAGACCCAAATTGGGCTGAATGGAATAGCCTATTCGGACCTAGAATTCCTAGCCGGCGGTGGCATCGCCCAGGAGACTCGGTCTCCTAAGAATTCTGGGAGATGGTACCGCTGGTAGTTATTGCCACTAGAGCTCGATCTCCGAGCTCTGCTAGGTGATGGTACAGCCTAGACTGAGTGATAGTACCGCCCAGTATCAAGTGCCAAGCGGTGGTATTGCTAGGACCCCGGAAATCCGGGAATGGACACTTTTAGGCTCCATTTTCAAACTCATTGGGACCTATAAAAACCCCACCCTTTCCTGCATGAAAGTACACCAAAATCTTGAAATATTTTTGAGACATTGAAGCCTTAAAGTGTCGTAAAAGCTAGAGTTCTCCTCCTTTTTTCTAAATGTTGAGATCATTCAAGAGAGGAGTGAAACTTGTAAGGGTTGTCTCCTAAGCCCAGCAAAAGGAGAAAAGCTGTAAAAGGGTGGTTGGCCTTCACCTATTGAAGGAAGGCCTCTAGTGGACACCAGTGACCTTATCGGAGGAGCAAGCCGAAAGTGGATGTATGTCACGTTTGACCGAACCACTCTAAATCTGGTTTGCATTTCGTTTTGAGCAATCTTCTTTAACTGTAAATCATTTCATAAGCATAGTGCTTCTTCTCCTCATCTTCCTTTCACCACACTTACACTCTCTTACGTTTTAAATTTATTATATTTCTGAATCGAATCGAACGAAGACTTTACGAAACCAACGCTTTTCATTTGTGTAACTTACATTACTGCAAATCACCTTAGTCTTCTTTTGCAGTTTCTCTTAAGGTTTCAAGTTCAAATTTCTTCTGAAACAGATTGAGTTGAAATCATTCTTGTTGAATCGGCTTTAATCAAAATAAGGCTTTTGAAATAACAAAAGTTTTCCGCTGCAATAATTCACCCCCCCTCTTAGTGCGCTCTTGATCCTAACAATTGGTATCAGAGCAAGATTTACTCTCAATTGGATTAAAACCCAAGAGAGATGGCATTTGCCGGAAACCAAGAGGGTTACTCAATTACACGTCCGCCCATGTTCAATGGGATGGATTACACCTATTGGAAGACTCGAATGAGGATCTTTCTAATTTTTATGGATTTTGAGCTTTGGAATATTGTAGAAAATGGATTTCAAAAGTCTTCTCTTCCAATGATCGATTGGAATGAATTGGAGAAGAAGACTTTCGCTTTAAATGTAAAGGCTATGAATGCCTTATTTTGTGTGCTAGATAAAAATGAGTTCAATCGTGTTTCGATTTGTGAAACGACTTTTGATATTTGGCACACACTCGAAGTGACTCACGAAGGCACAAGTAGAGTGAAAGAGTCAAAAATCAACCTCTTAGTATATTCTTATGAATTATTTCGAATGAAATCGAGTGAGACCATTGGAGACATGTACACCCGTTTTATGGATGTCGTCAATGGTCTAAAAGGATTTGGTAAAGATTTTTCGGATTTTGAGCTCGTTAATAAAGTTTTAAGATCCATTCCAAAGAGTTGGGACCCTAAAGTCACGACCATTCAAGCGGCTAAAGATTTAAATAACTTTCCTCTTGAAGAATTAATTGGGTCATTAATGACCTATGAAATGACTTACAAATCTCATGAAGAGCTTGAGGACACCTTTCCAAAGAATATGAAGGATATGGCACCTAGAACACAAGAAGACCACTTGAGAGAAAACTTAAGTGATGAGGATTTTGACGATGACTTGACACTTTTAACAAGGAAATTCAAAAAATTCATTAATTTAAATGATACTAAAAATAAATTTGAACCCAAAAAAGACCAAGTAATTTTCTACGAATGCAAGAAGCTGGGATACTACAAAAGTGAATGTCCCCAAGCCAAGAAAAGGACACTAAAGAAGAAGGTGCTCAAAGGAACATGGGATGACTCAAGCGCATCCGAAGAAGAGGAGCCCAACACCGAGCAAGTTGCTTACTATGCACTAATGGCCATTGAAGAGGAGGTATCAAGTTCAATTGATGCAAATTTATCCTTTGATGAATTATTAAATGCTTTCCATGATTTATTTGATGAATATAAAATAATTAGTAGAAAATATAAATTATTAAAAAAGGAGCATGATTCTCTTGTTGGTAATTTCGATAAATTAAAAATTAAGCATAATGATAGTTTAACTCCATATATAAAATGTCATGATTTAGAGATACTTCAAAAGGAGAACTTACTACTCAAGGATACCTTGAAGAAATTTGAGGTTGGTAGCAAATCCTTGAATATGATCCTTACCAATAAGGGTCAAGTTCATAAAAGAAGTGGAATCGGATTTGTGAGAAGCTCTCACCAAAATCCAACCACCTTCGTTAAAGATCCTATCTTGCATATTTCGCCCCAAAACAAATGCAACTTTTGTTACAAATGTGGACATAAAACTTATCATTGTCCATTTAAAAAGTGTAGTCTAAACAAATTGATTTAGGTTCCTAAAGGAACTATAAATAATTTCATATAATATGATAAGCAATTTAGATCGATTTTTGAAGCACCCAAGGTCAATTGGGTACCTAAAAATCATCCTCTTTTTTAGAAATGCATACCATCACAAGCTAGGAGTAAGAGATGATATCTTGCTTTTTGGGTCCTCAAGGTTTATGATCAGAGATCCAAAATGACTCATAACGCTCTCTAGCTAAAATAACAAAAAGAGGATCAGTAGAATTAAAACTATCAATTATAAAATGATACTTATATTCCATACATTAATGATGCAATCTTGTGTGATAAACACTTAAGTTTGATCCCTCAAATTTTGAAACTTGTAAACTCTTATGCATAAATTCCCCTTCACACATCCTTCGGATTTTTGAATTTATCGGATACACTCCTTCCTCAATTTTTCTGGATCCAACTATATTTTACAAGATCATGAACTTACAGCTTGCAAGCCAAGTTTGCATACGAATTTTGTATGATGTAAATCATGAACTTGCGAGGCTTACGATACTTGCATGATGAGTCATGAACATATTGAAAACATATGACCTCAATATGACATTTGGGTATAGTATGCATTTTACAAGATCAATCATGAACATACAAATCTTTTTCTCTTGTGATCAGAATTTTTACATGATTATGTAATTAAGGTTATGTGCTCTACAAACAAAAACTCTCTTCAAGTTGAAATCACCCACATCAGCCCACACACTCTAGTAAGTAGTGCTCACTGCCTGTAGGCGGTGGCACTACCCAGTTGGCGGGTAGCACCGCCAGCTTTCACGAGCGGCAAGCGGTTACACCGCCCAGCCAACGGTGCCACCGCCCGTAACCTGCCCCATTTTAAAACCGAGCTAGGGCCGACAGTAGAACCGACCCCAACTCATTTTCCACTCTCCCTTGCAGCTCCAAACCCTCTTTCAACACCATTCTCTCCCTTTAGCTGCCCAATAATCCCTATTTGCTACAAGATCAAGGATCAATCCTACATCTTCTTGAAGATCTCAACTAAGATATTCTCTAAAAGGCTTTGATTTCTCTTTTGTATTATATACTTTTGCTCATTATTTATCTTCATAATAGTAGTATTTATGGGTTCTATAAGATTCTCTAGGGACAAAAGGAAGAGGAGATTAGAAAAAAAACTATGATTCCACACTCTTTGATTCTAATCAATATGCCCTAAAATTTGCATCCATAGAATTTAGACATGTTCATAAGGGAAAATATGTTGATTTAGATGAACTAAGTGATTTAGAACCTATTCAATCGTTTGCAAATTAGACCTTCTCCCAATCCTACAAATAAGTGAACCTATTTACCCTAGACTTGTAAGGTTGTTTTATAACAATCTACATGTGGATAAAGAAGAAAGGGTGTCTACCTATCTTTTAGGACATCATATATCCATTACGGATAGATCTATTTGTGACATCATAGATATCCCCGTGAAAGAAGGATGTTGTTATTTTAAAGGACAATGGGATGATGAAACAATTGGGACCACTTATATTGATGCCTTAGGAATAATTTTTGGCAATCCCAAGTTAATGATACTTCCAAAAACTATGAGCATTTACTACCATTAAGCACCAAAATACTTCATCACATCTTGATTAGTATCATTTTCCCGAAACAATACCATCATGATGAAGTAAGCCAAATGAAACTAGGTACCATGTATTGGATCATGAAAGGATATAACAATTGTTTTGGTTACCTTATCCAACAAAACATGATAGAAATATCTAAAAAGGACATGATGCTGCCATATGGTGACATAATCACTAGAACACTCTATGCCTACGATATTACAATTTCACCCGATGAAGAAGTTATAAAGCTAGATAGATTTAGTATCATAAATAAAAATTTACTTTGACGGATGAGATGCACATTTAGAAATGGTATGTGGGTTAGACTACCTAGAAGGACCGATCCCCCTCAACCTGAACCAGAACCAGAAACACCAATCTTTAAGGGTAATCTATCTCCTCCAACTGGTCCCTTTGAGGAATTACCTCTAGTAGAACAAACACCTTCTTCATCTATCGAAGACATAGGGATTCGGATGGATCATTTTGAACAAAGACAAGATCGACTTGAACAATGCCAAGATCAAATTCTATCTGAGCTATAGTAGATTCACTGATAGTTTGACACATTGTTTAGACATTTTAACTTTCCACCACTTGAATGAGCATATGTATGTATTTTTTTTTTAAAAAAAGGTGGACACAATTCCTTCTTGTCATGTTGTAATACTATGTTGTTATAAACCTTTTATGCTACTCACTATGATGATCACAATGCCACTTACTTTGATGATCGCAAGTCCTTAATATGTTTAACTATTGGTATCTATGACTTGATGTATTATTTGGTGAGCATTGGCGGAGTTAGGAATATTAATTTGTCCGAATGCATGAACTTCATAAATTTCGTTTTTGGACTTTCTTGATTCTTTGATCAATCACTTAAATTCAGTGCTGAAAATTTTATGATACAAAATTTACATGATGATAAGATTGTGTGCTTCAATAACATGTTTATGTTAATGTTGGAAATTTTGTACCTTGATGCTAGAAGTTTCTATGATGATGAGCATGTTATACTTTCATGATTGAGAAGTTTTAATCATACATCAGATTCTTAATCTTTGAGTACTACAAAGCACTAATGAGTTTACCTTCATAATTGTGATTGAAAAGCTATGACAAAGCATTATCCGAATGGATGATTTTGTTGTATTTCTCTTCTGGACTTAATGTATTTCTTGAATGGAGTTTTCATAAGTCTATGCCATATCAAATTTATTACTTATCCATGCTCCATCACTAAATGATTTTTGATATATGGAATTAATTGACAAATGCATCTCTCATGGATTTATCTTTTGTGAATTTTAATTGAGAAATGGATTTGATAGAATGATTCTTTCACATGAATTCCTTCTTGATGAAGGAAGATTTTTTTTTCTGAGATGAACACTTGCAAGGATTTAATTTCACATGTATATTTTGATCCTTGTGAAAAATGAAGTATAATGAAACTCTATTATTGTTTTTAACTTCATGTCATGAATGCTTGAAATATGATTTGTATGATTTTTTTTTTTGACATGAATTTTTTTTACCACACTTGCATTTATTATTATTGAATCATTCTCCTTTTTGTTGATGACAAAGAGGGGGAAATATGTGGTAAATTGATGATATAATGAATTGTTATATACTTGAAATGTTTGCATTATGATAATATATCTAGAGCTTAACTTGCAATTTTACAAAGTTGATATCTTGCCATATGATGAAATTGCTATAATTGCTATCCTTCACATTTGAAATATAAGACTTGAAAATAGATGTCATATCTTGACATCATTTTCAAAAAGTTACATCATAATAGGAATCATGATAGGTATATCGATAAGTTTAAATGAACTTAGCTTATCAATATGTCTCTTGAATTCAAAGGCTTTGAATTCAAGAATGACTTTTCTCAAGTATGGCATATAGATAGGGGGGTTAAGGTTAACTCCGTCATCAATTGATTGTCATTATCAAAAAGGGGGACATTGTTGAATCTCGGATTTTGATGATGAAGTCAATTGTCATTTATTTATCTAATCTATATGTTGAGAAAAGTGTGCAGGATTAACTATGATGGCAGTAAGACATGTAGCAGGTGTTGAGCCGAAGTCAAGATCAAGATCACGTTGGGAATACGAGAGTTCGTCGGAAGTCCGGACATTCGTCGGGAGTTCTGCGGGAACCATCCAAGAAGTCCAGGAGCTTGCCATAGAAGCTTGTCAAAACTTGCCAAGAAGATCGTTGCGAAGTCCAGGAGCTTGCTGGGAGTCCGCCGGACCATCGCCGAGGGTTCGTCGGATGTTCGCCGGCAATTCGTCGGAAGCTCGCCGGAAGAGCAATTGACACACTTGAACATGAATTGCAGTAATCATATCTTAATTATCATAGTTAGAGTTTAGATTAAGTTAGGATTGGGAGGTAATCCCACTAACTTAATTAGGAGCCAATTTGGCCCTTAACAAACCTAAATTGGGCCGAATGGAACAGCCCATTCAGACCTAAAATTTCTGGCCAACGATGGCACCGCCCAGGAGACTCGGTCTCCCAGGAATTTTGGGTGGTGGTACTATCCCTGTCAAGCGGTGGTACCGCCCAGACTGAGCGATAGTACTGCCCAATTTCAGGTGCCAAGCGGTGGTATCGCTAGGACCCTAGAAATCCAGGAATGGACACTTTTAGGCTCCATTTTCAAACTCATTGGGGCCTATAAAATCCCCACCCTTTCCTGCATGAAAGTGCACTGAAATCTTGAAATATTCTTGAGTCTTTGAAGCCTTAAAGTGTTGTAAAAGCTAGAGTTCTCCTCCTTTCTAAGTGTTGAGATCATTCAAGAGAGGAGTGAAACTTGTAAGGGTTGTCTCCTAAGCCCGACAAAAGGAGAAAAGCTGTAAAAGGGTGGTTGGCCTTCGCCTATTGAAGGAAGGCCTCTAGTGGATGCCGGTGACCTCGTTGGAGGAGGAAGCCAAAAGTAGATGTAGGTCACGTTTGACCGAACTAATCTAAATCTAGTTTGCATTTCGTTTTGAGCAATCTTCTTTAATTACAAATCATTTCATAAGCATAGTGCTTCTTCTTCTCATCTTGCTTTCACTACACTCATGCTCTCTTACGTTTTAAAGTTATTATCTTTCCGAATCGAATCGAACGAAGACTTTAGGAAATCGATGCTTTTTATTTATGCAACTTACATTGTTGCAAATCACCTTAGTATTCTTTTGCATTTTCTATTAAGGTTTCAAGTTCAAATTCCTTCCGAAACAAATTAAGTTAAAATCATTCTTGTTAAATTGGCTTTAATCCAAATAAGGCTTTTGAAATAGCGAAAGTTTTCTATTGCACTAATTCACCCTCCCCTCTTAGTGCGCTCTTGATCCTAACATTAGACACATAGGTGATTGGATTTAGGTCAAATATGAGATTGCCAGTCATAGGTGCTGTGTAAGCAAATCATGTGAGTGATGGCACATGTGACATGATAGCATTTATTTTATTTATTATATTATTTAACATTTTATCACTTTATATTGCTTGTTGATATATGCATATATAATGTGATGTCCATGGATATGTGCAATAAGAATCGGATCATAATAAGATTTATGATAATGAGACCGATTCACTTTTAAACATAGACAATAAATAATCATGGTCATAAGTTACTTGAGAGGGACATCGAGATAACCAAACAGACTGGTATATTATATGCCCATCCATATAATGGAGGCAGTTGGTCTCATAGCTGCTCGTGTGAGGACACTAGGGCTATAGTGTAGGTGCTCATTAAAGAATGAGTTTACTGATTAATCTGCTCATGGAATGCTTGATGGTTAATGATATCTCATTATCTAACAGTGATTTCGTTGTCCTAATGGTATATCTGGTCTTTAGACTTAAGACACCAAGGATGTTCTGTATGAGTACTCCACTCTTTGATACTGAACTTATAGGTTTTGAAGTTCTAAATCTAGCATAATCGGTCATCGAGAGTGATAACCAACCTTACGAGGGCTATTGAGTGTCGATAAAGGTTCATCTACTCTCGGTGTCATGAGAGAAATATCTCATGTGTTCTTACTCAAGTAAATCTCTGGCTAGGGTCATTCGGATTAAGAGAGAAAGAGTTCTCCGGGAGAATATGATTAGAGCGAGACTTAAGGAGAAACCATATGGGCCTGACAGCACCATGCCCGATATATAATCTTTGGGATATTAAATGTATGATGGACTATAGGTATATGGTAATTGAGGACATATAGGTCCAAAGGATTGGATTTCCCTATATCGTCTAGCGGCTGCGGCATAGTGGCTTAGTACGTTTGTAGTTGATGAGTTGAGTGAATTATTATAAAGATAATAATTCACTAAGCCAAAAGGAGTTCTGATAGGTATGACTTATGGCTAGCTTGATATTGGACCTAGAGGGTCACACAAATATGGTAGGTGTTGCGACGAGTAGATGTTCAATATGAGATATTCGCTAGAGTCCCTATTTTTTTGGATATCCAATAAGCCCCTAAATTATTGGACCTATGGATGAGATCCAATAAGAGCCAATGAGAGATTATTGGATAGAGATCCACTAATCTAAGAGGCTTGGGTAGTTGGATGGAGATCCAATACCTAATAAGGAGGAATCCATTTTGGTTAAGTTGACAAGGGACCTTTATAAATAGGAGGGAACCAAAGGCCCATAGGCTAGAGGCTTCTTGATTGCCACCTCCTATTCTCTTCTCCCCTTTCTCCTCCTTAGATAGCAAGTATGGAGATCTGGGCAGCAATTTGAGGAGCGTCATCATAGCCTTACTATATGGATCACCCATAGAGAGGAGGGCACTTGACCTCTTTCATCCTCTCCTATAGATCTGCAAGAATTTAGGGATATATGATCTCCCTAGGTATCATCATCTTTCATACATGCAGTTTTCGGTTTTACGAGTTTTGCACATCAATCTTCGTATGACGACAAACACCTTTTTGGGAAATCTAGAAATTTTATTTTTTATCTTTTGCTGCGCATATGATGTTGCCCTAGAATTCCCTACACATCTTAAGGAGCTAAAAATTAGAGATACATCAAAAGGTGTTCAAACTCGTTCTTCATTTTAAAATTTTTATATTAATGTTGCATTTTTGTTTTAAATTGAACCTAAATACATTGATAATGCTCTAAAAGATGATTCATGAGTTATTACAATGCAAGATGAGTTAAATCAATTTGAGAGAAATAAGGTATGGAAGCTTATTCCTAGACTTAATGACATCTTATAATTGGCACTAAATGGGTCTTTAGGAATAAACAAGATGAACTTGGTATCGTGGTTTGAAAGAAGGCTAAATTAGTGGCCAATTTAACCAAGAAGAAGGTATCGATTATGAAGAAACTTTTGCTCTTGTGGCAAGTCTTGAAGCCATAACGATTCTCTTTACCTATGCATATTGTAATAATTTTAAGTTATTTCAAATGGATGTTAAAAGTGTTTTTCTTAGTATCGTGGTTGTAATAATTTCTCTTTGCTTATGCATGTTGTAATAATTTTAAGTTATTTCAAATGGATGTTAAAAGTGCTTTTCTTAATTTTAAGTCTTTAGGAATAAACAAGATGAACTTGGTATCGTAGTTTGAAATAAGGCTAAATTAGTGGCCAAAGGTTTTAACTAAGAAAAAGGTATCGATTATGAAGAAACTTTCGCTCTTGTGGCAAGTCTTGAAGCCATAACAATTCTCTTTAGCTATGCATGTTGTAATAATTTTAAGTTATTTCAAATGGATGTTAAAAGTTCTTTTCTTAATGACTTTATTTCTAAAGAAGTTTATGTAGAACAATCACTCGGATTTGATAATGTTATTTTTCCTAATCATATTTTTAAGTTATCTAAAGCTCTCTATTAATTAAAACAAGTCCCAAGGGCTTGGTATGAGAGGCTTAGTTCATTTTCTATTAAGAATGATTTTTTGAAAGGCAAGGTTGATACCATATTATTTATTATATATTTTAAAAATATTTTTTTTATTATTCAAATTTATGTTGATGATATCATTTTCATTTCTTCAAATGAGTCTTTATGTGATTTTTTTACTAAAAGTATCAGTCAAGAATTTCAAATAAGTTTAATGGGTGAATTAATATTTTTTATAGGATTACAAATTTAGCAATTAAGTGATGGAACTTTTGTTAATCAAACCAAGTATGCTTTAGATCTATTAAAATAATTTAGTATAGATAGTGCTAAGGCTATTAATATACCAATAAGCACTTCTACAAAATTAGATATGGGCCATGATAGAGAATGTTTTGATAATAAAACTTACAGGGTATGATAGGTAGTTTACTATATCTTACAGTCACTAGACATGATATTATGTTTAGTGTTGGACTTTATGCTAGTTTCAATTTAATCCCAAATAATCTCACTTTAAAGTAGTTAAAAGGATTTTTAGATACTTGAAAAAAAATCCTAATATAGGATTATGATATCTAAAATCTAAAAATTTTGAATTGATTGCTTATGTTGATGTTGATTTTGCTTGATATAGAATAGATAGAAAAAACATATCTAGAACATGTCAACTCTCAGGTCATATACTTGTTTCTTGGCCTTCTAAAAAATAAAATTCTATTACATTATCTACAATCGAGGTTAAATATGTAGTAGTAGGTGCATATTGTGCCCAAGTTATTTGGATGAAAAATACTTTAGAAGATTATAGATTTTACTTGAGAAACATTATCATAAAATACGATAATACTAGTGCAATATGTTTAACAAAGAATTTCATTCAATACTCTAGAACTAAACATATTGATATTAGACATTATTCTATTAGAGATTATGTTAATAATTATGATATATCTTTTTATTTTATTGATACAAAGCATTAATTAGTAGATATTTTTATAAAACCATTGAATAAAGAATAATTTGATTTTATTTGAAGAGAATTAAGCATGTTAAATCTTTCAAATACACAAATTCTTCTTATATATTTTTCAGATCATTATCTTGATTTCTCAGTTTTTATGACTTGAGTTTTCTTTTTGAATCAAGATCATTTCATATGAATCCCTCTTTTCACTATTTACAAAAGAATGATTCATGGTTTTTCGAATTCATGACTTGATTTTTCATTCTTTCATGTGATGATTAAAATTTTTGCATCATTGAATCCCTCCCTTCTTATTTTTTTTATGACAAAGGAGAGAAAAAGAAGTGCACATCTCAAGAGAAGTAAAAATTGCTAGCTTGCCCATCTCAAGAAGTAAAAGTGCTAGCTTACACATCTCAAGAGAAGTAAAAGTGCTATCTTACACATCTTAAGAGAAGCAAAAATTTTGCTAACTTTCACATATCAAAAACTTACTACCTTGCTTGTTCTAAAGTGATATAAATCTTTCTAAGTTACTAGCTTGCATGTTCTAAAGTGATGTAAAACTTTCTAAATTACTAGCTTGTATGTTTCAAAATCTTGCTAGTTGCACTTTTCTCTTTTTTTTTTATGACAAAGGGGGAAAAGTTTGATGAATAATTTAAAAATTTTAATGTTTTGGTATCATGCATATTATGCCCAAAATAATGATGATTTGTAATGTTTTAGAATTATGCATGTTATATCTTGATGATTTGAAATTATATTTTAAATGATGATGCATGTAATACTTTAACTTATGATGATGATGCATGTAATGAAATACATATAATATAAGTAATAATTACTCTTGATATTGTGATGATGCATATGTAATGATGATCTTTGCAAAGAAAATGATTAAAATTATTTCAACTTGGGAGTTTAGTTAAACTCTGTCATCAATTAGTTATCATCATTAAAAAGGGAGAGATTATTGAATCCTAGATTTTGATGATGAAATCAATTGATGAAGTTTGTGATCTAATATGCGGTTTGAGAAAAGTGATGTAGGACTAACTTCGATCATGAAAAAGTAAAATAATTAAAGCAGAAGAATTAGATGTTGAGCCAGAGTTAGAGATCAAGCATCAGGTTGGAAGAATAACCCTACTAACATACAGGTAGGAGTCAACATACAGATGGATCGAGCTATACGCTGAAGATTCAAACGATATGCCATAAGTTTATCGGGAGTTCGAATGATCCAATGACATGCCGAACAACTTAGATTTCTTATCTTGTAATTGATTAGGTCTTAATTATTGTAGTTATGTCTTAAATTAAGTTAGTTTTGAGTATAACCCTACTAACTCAATTAGGGACTTATTGGGCCTAATTTAAGGATGAGTTAGGCCAATTAGGAGGCTCATTTAGTGACCTAGAGTTAGATTAGCTTGTGGCACCACCAGATTAAGCGGTAGAACCACCTATAAGGTGAAACGTACGAAGTGTACGTTTCCTAGAAGAACTGGCAGTGGTACTGCTAGTGTCATGCGGTGGTACCACCCAAACTAGTGGTGATACCACCTAGACTGGTGACAATATTGCCAGTACACATGGTCTCCCATGTGTCAGGTGATAGTACCGCCCATATTGGGTGGTAGTACCATTAGTTGTTAGGGTTGCAGGCAGTGGTACCGCCCAGTATTGGCGGTAGTACCGCCAGTACCCCTAGAAACTAAGATAAGACCTTTTTGTTAGGATCAAGAGCACTAAGAGGGGGGGGGTGAATTAGTGCAGCGGAAAACTTTCGATGATTTAAAACGACGTTCGTATGATAAGAACGATTTCAGTATGAAAGTCGAATCAGAAATTGCTTTAACTTAAGATCAAGTAAAGTGCAGTTAAAGTAAAGCTATGGAAGTAGTTGCAGTTAAGATAGAGAACAGAATGTAAATGCAAACCGAGATTTAGAGTGGTTCGGTCAATCTTGACCTACATCTACTTTTAGCTTCCTCGTTCGATGAGGTCACCGACGTCCACTAGAGGCCTTCCTTCAATAGGCGAAGGCCAACCACCCTTTTACAGTTTCACTCCTTTTGACGGGCTTAGGAGACAACCCTTACAAATTTTTCACTCCTCTCTTGAATGATCAAAACTTCGAAGAAAAGAGGGAGAAGAACTTCTAGCCTTTTACAACACTTTTAAGCTCTCAAAATCTCAGAATAAATGCTAAGTTTCGGTGCCCTTTCATGCATGAAAGGGTGGGGTTTATATAGGCCCCAAACTGATTTGAATTTGGAGCTCAAAAATGTCATTTCCCATGTTTTCGGGGTCCTGGCGGTACTACCGCCATAAATGGACGGTACTACCGCCTGACAGAGCTCGGAGACCGAGCTTGGGCGGTACCACCGCCTGACAGGGGCGGTACTACCGCCCAGTCTCACTCGGAGACTGAGCCCAGGCGGTGCCACCGCCTGACAGGGGCGGTGCTACCGCCCAGCCTCACTCCGAGGCTCGGCTGCTGGGCGGTGCCACCGCCGGCCAGGGAATCTAGGTCCGAATGGGCTAATCCATTCGGCCCAATTTGGGTCTGTCAAGGGCCCAATTGCCCCAAGATTAAGTTAATGGGATCACCTCCCATTTCTAACTTAATCATCATGCTAACTACAATATTTTTCAAGACATTTACTGCAACTTGCTCCGGTGCGTCAATCGCTTCTTCCGTCGAGCTTCCGGCGAACTTCCAGCGATCATCCGACGAACCCTCGGCGATGCTCTGGCGGACTTTCGGCAAACTCCTGGACTTGCGACGATCCACTTGGCGAGTTCCGATGAGCTTCTTTGGCAAGCTTCTGGACTTCTCGGATTTGTTCCCGTAGAACCTCCGATGACCGTCCGGACTTCCGTCGAACTCTCGAACCCCCAACGTGATCATAGTCTTGACTTCGGCGCAACTCCTGCTGCATATCTTACTTTCATCATAGTTAATCCTGCACACTTATCTTAACATATGGATTAGATAACAAATGACAATTGACTTCATCATCAAAATTCGAGATTCAACAATCTCTCCCTTTTTTATGATGACAATCAATTGATAACGGAGTTAACTTTAACTCCCCCTATCTATATGCCATACTCAAGATAAGTCATTCTTGAATTCAAAGCCTTTGAATTCAAGAGACATATTGATAAGTTAAGATTGTTTAACCTTATCAATACTTTCATCATGATTCCTATCATGATGTATCTCTCTGAAAATGATGTCAAGGCTTGACATCCTTTTTCAAGTTTTACATTTCAAATGTGAATGATAGTAATGGTAGCAATTCATCATATGGTAAGATATCAACATGTGAAATTACGATGCAAGTTCTTGATTCTTAACATAATGCAAATATTTCAAGTGTTTAGCAATCATAGCATTTCTATCATCAATTTACCATATATTTTGATGCAAGCTTTTTTAACATAATTCAAATTCAAATATGGCACTCATAGCATCAATTCATATATTTCTCCCCCTTTGTCATCAACAAAAAGGAGAACGATATAAGAAAATTTTAAACACAAGTGAGTGATAGGTAATTTTTCAACAATGAGTGATAGGATACCAATTATACAAACATCTCAAGGAAAGATTAAATCACGCTTCATTTTTACAAGGATCAAGATATGTATGTGAATCAATATCCTTGCAAGTAACAAATTTTCCCTTTTTTTTTTTCAAGAAGGAAATTATAAGAAGGAATCATTTTATCAAATCCATTTCTCGAAAATATTTTTCACATTATAAGCCTTTGAAAGATGCATTTGCTAATTGATTTCACATGTCAAAAATCAATGAATCAAACTCGATATGACATATGCTTATGAGAGCTACATTAAGTTCGAAAGAGAATAAGGTATCAAGAAAATTCGAAAATAAAATTTAACACTTTCATGCATTCGGACAAGGTTTTGCTATAGATTTTCCAATACAATCATGAAGATAAAACATGCTCATTATCATAGAAATTTTTATATCCAAAACACATAATTTCTAACATATTATTAAGGCATGTAATCATGTAAAATCATCATAGCAATTGAGTGATTTGATTATTGAATCAAGAAAGTCCAAAAAATAGATTTAATGAGTTCAAGCATTCGGACACATTAACATTCCTAATTCTCTTCTAATGAAATTAAATTGTTCTTCACTTAAAGGCTTTGTAAAAATATCAACTAGTTGATGTTTAGTATCAATGAACTCTATAACTATGTCATGATTAGTGACATGATCTCGTATAAAGTGATGTCTAATATCAATATGTTTTGTTCTTGAGTGTTGAATGGGATTCTTTGTTAAACATAAGCACTTGTGTTATCACATTTAATGGGAATATTTTTAGGATGAACTTTATAATCTTCTAAGGTGTTTTTCATCCACACAACTTGTGCACAGCATGCACTAGCTGCTATATACTCAACTTCGGTTGTTGATAGTGCAACCGAGTTTTGTTTCTTAGATGACCAGGAAACAAGAGCATGTCCCAAAAATTGACATGTTCCTGATGTGCTTTTTCTATCTAATCTACATCCAGCAAAATCCGCATCAGCATAAGCAATTAACTCAAACTTCTCAGTTTTCGGATACCATAATCCTAGATTTGTGGTACCTTTAAGATATCTAAGTATTCTTTTAACCGCTTTGAGATGAGATATCTTAGGGTTCGATTGAAACCTAGCACAAAGTCCTACACTGAACATGATATCTGGTCTAGTTGTAGTGAGGTAAAGTAAACTTTCTATCATACCCCTATAAGTTTTTTGATCGAAGCTTTCTCCACTTTCATCAACTTCTAACTTAGTGGATGTGCTCATAGGAGTGTTAATGGCTTTTGAGCTTTCCATATTAAATCTCTTTAGCAAGTCTAAAGCATATTTAGTTTAACTAATAAAGATGTCATTTCTTAGTTGCTTAATTTGTAAGCCTAAGAAAAAGGTTAATTCTCCCATCAAACTCATTTCAAATTCTAGACTCATGAGTTTAGCAAAGAATTCATAAAGAGATTCGTTTGTAGAACCAAAGATAATATCATCAACATAAATCTGAACAATGAGAAAATTATTTTCAAAATTCTTGATAAACAATGTAGTATCAACCTTGCCTTTTGTAAAATTATTTTTAATAAGAAAAGAACTAAGTCTCTCATACCAAGCCCTTGGGGCTTGTTTTAAACCATAGAGAGCTTTAGTTAATTTAAACACATGATTAGTGAGGCTATTATTTTCAAATCCGGGAGGTTGTTCAACATAAACTTCTTCGGAAATAAAGCCATTAAAAAAAGCACTTTTAACATCCATTTGAAATAACTTAAAATTATTATTACTAGCATAGGAAAGGAGCATCCTTATGGCTTCTAATCTAGCCACAGGAGCGAAGGTTTCTTCGTAATCGATACCTTCTTCTTGGTTGAAACCTTTGGCTACTAATCTAGCCTTATTTCTAACCACGATACCATATTCATCTTGCTTGTTTCTAAAGACCCATTTAGTATCAATAACTAAATGGTCATTTGGCCTAGGAACAAGCTTCCACACCTCATTTCTCTCAAATTGATTTAACTCATCTTGCATTGCGATAATCCATGAATCATCTTTCATGGCTTCATCAATACATTTAGGTTCAATTTGGGAGAGAAAAGCGGCGTTGGCACAAAATTCTTTAAGAGAAGAACGTGTTTGAACCCCCTTAGATGTGTCTCCTAGAATTAGCTACTTAGGATGAGCATCTACATATTTCCAATCCTTGGGTAAGGATATTTCGGAAGTGGATGCATCCAAGTTGCTAGTTGGAGAAGGGGTTTCATTTAAATTCAAAGAATCAAAATTAACATCATCATCAAAATCATTTTTCTTGATTTCGAAAATCTCATTGAAAACAACATGAATGGATTCTTCTATAATTAAAGTTCTTTTATTAAATATACGAAAAGCTTTAGAAACCGAAGAATAACCAAGGAAAATTCCTTCATCGGATTTAGCATCAAATTTTCCTAAGGCATCTTTTTCATTCAAGATAAAACACTTACATCCAAAAACTTTAAAATATGAAACATTGGGTTTTTTGTTGTTCCACAACTCATAGGGAGTTTTGGTGAGTAAGGGTCTTACTAGAACTCTATTCAAAATATAGCATGCAGTGTTTACGGCTTCGGCCCAAAAATATTTGGGTAGGCTATGTTCATTCAACATGGTTCTTGCCATTTCTTGTAAATTTCTATTTTTTCTTTCTACTACTCCATTTTGTTGAGGATTTCTTGGAGTAGAGAAGTTATGATTGTATCCATTAAATTCACAAAATTCTTGAAAATCACGGTTTTGAAATTCACCACCATGATCACTTCTAATTGATGCAATCATAGAACCCTTTTCATTTTGGACAAGTTTGCAAAACTTGGTAAAATATCTAAAATATTCATTTTTATGTTTTAAGAAATAAGTCCATGTGTATCTACTATAATCATCTACAATGACGAAGGCGTATTTGCTACCTCCTAGACTTGATGTAGAGATAGGTCCAAACAAGTCCATATGGATCAATTGTAAGGGCCTAGAGGTGCTTATTTGATTCTTAGATTTGAAACTACCCTTAATTTGTTTTCCTAATTGACAAGCATCACACACATTATCTTTGATGAACTTGATATGAGGAATTCCTCTTACAAGTTCTTTGGATGATATTTGAGTGATTAGTTTCATGCTAGCATGACCTAATCTCCTATGCCAAAGCCAAGCATCCTCATTCAAAACCGAGAAACACTTTTCATTGCAAAGATCATTGATGTCAATGGTGTATACGTTATTTTGTTTTAATGCAATCATAGATGTGTTTTTGTGTAGTTTTTCAACAATGCAAGCATTAGATTCGAATTTGACAATATATCCTTTATCACACAATTGACTAATGCTCAAGAGGTTATGTTTTAAACCATCAACTAACAAAATATCTTCAATAAAGAAGTTGGATTTGTTACCTATGGTTCCTTCGCCAATGATTTTACCCTTGTTGTTGTCTTCGAAGGTGACATAGCCTTCGTCTATGCTAGTGAGTTTAGAGAATTGAGATGGATCTCCGGTCATATGCCTTGAGCATCCATTATCAAAGTACCATCTCTTGCTCCTAGCTTGTGATGATATATGTTTCTACAAGAAAGGATGATTTTTAGGTACCCATTTACTTTTGGGTGCCTCAAACACTGATCTAAATTGTTTATCATGTTGCATAGAGTTTATCGTGGTTCCTTTAGGAACCCAAATCAATTTGTTTGGACTAACTTTCTTGAATGGACAATGATAAGTTCTATGTCCATGTTTACAACAAAAGTTGCATTTGCTTTGGTGCCAAACATATAAGATGGGTCCTTTAATGAAGGTGGTTGGATTTTGGTGAGGACTTCTCACAAATCCGATTCCACTTCTTTTAGGAACATGACCCTTATTTGTAAGAATCATATTCAAAGACTTGCTACCAACCTCGAATTTCTTCAAGGTGTCCTTAAGTAGCAAGTTCTCCTTTTGGAGAGTTTCTATATCATGACATTTTTTACATGGAGCTAAACTATCATGATATTCAATTTCTAATTTGTCAAAATTACAAGTAAGACTATCATGCTCCTTTTTTAGCAATTTATATTTTCTACTAATAGTTTTGCATTCATCAAATAAGTCATGGAAGGCATTTAGTAATTCATCAAATGATAAATCTGTATTAATTAAATTTGTTACCTCATCTCCGATGGCCATTAAGGCGTAATGAGCAACTTGCTCGGTGTTGGACTCCTCTTCTTCGGATGCGCTTGAGTCATCCCACGTTGCTTTGAGCGCCTTCTTCTTTGGTGTTCTCTTCTTGGCTTGGGGACAATCACTTTTGTAGTGTCCCGGCTTCTTGCATTCGTAGCAAATAACTTGGTCCTTTTTGGGTTCAAATTTAGTTTTTGAGTCATTTTTAAACTTGTTTCTTTTAATGAATTTTTTGAATTTCCTTGTTAGAAGTGCCAAGTCATCGTCACAGTCTTCATCACTTGAGTTTTCTCTCAAGTGGTTTTCGAAAGTTCTAAGTGCCATATCCTTCCTGTTCTTTGGAAGGATCTCTTCTTACTCTTCATGAGCTTTGCAAGTCATTTCGTAGGTCATTAATGACCCGATTAATTCTTCAAGAGGGAAGTTGTTTAGATCTTTAGCCTCTTGAATAGCAGTGACTTTAGGGTCCTAACTCTCAGGAAGGGATCTTAGAATCTTATTTACGAGCTCAAAATCCGAAAAACTTTTGCCGAGTCCTTTTAGACCATTGACAACATCCGTGAAATGGGTGTACATATCGCCAATAGTCTCGCTCAGTTTCATTCGGAAAAGTTCAAAAGAATGTATCAAAAGATTGATTTTTGACTCTTTCACTCTACTTGTGCCTTCGTGAGTCACTTTGAGTGTATGCCAAATATCAAATGCGGTTTCACAAACCGAAACATGATTGAACTCATTTTTATCAAGCGCACAAAATAAAGCACTCATAGCCTTTGCATTAAGAGCGAAAGTCTTCTTCTCCAATTCATTCCAATCGATCATTGGAAGAGAAGACTTCGAAAATCCATTTTCGACAAGATTCTAAAGTTCAAAATCCATTGAAATAAGAAAGATCCTCATTCAGGTCTTCCAATAGGTGTAGTCCGTCCCATTGAACATGGGTGGACGTGTAATAGAGTGGCCCTCTTGATTTTCGAAGTATGCCATCTCTCTTGGGTTTTAATCCGATTGAGAGTTAACCCCCGCTCTGATACCAATTGTTAGGATCAAGAGCACTAAGAGAGGGGGGGGAGGGTGATTAGTGCAGCAGAAAACTTTCGACGATTTAAAATGACGTTCGTATGATAAGAACGATTTCAGTATGAAAGTCGAATCAGAAATTGCTTTAACTTAAGATCAAGTAAAGTGCAGTTAAAGTAAAGCTATGGAAGTAGTTGCAGTTAAGATAGAAAACAGAATGTAAATGCAAACCGAGATTTAGAGTTGTTCGGTCAATCTTGACCTACATCCACTTTTGGCTTCCTCGTCCGATGAGGTCACCGACGTCCACTAGAGGCCTTCCTTCAATAGGTGAAGGCCAACCACCCTTTACCCTTTTACAGTTTCACTCCTTTTGACGGGCTTAGGAGACACCCTTACAAATTTTTCACTCCTCTCTTGACGATCAAGAACTTCAAGAGAAAAGAGGGAGAAGAACTTCTAGCCTTTTACAACACTTTAAGCTCTCAAAATCTCAGGAATAAATGCTAAGTTTCGGTGCCCTTTTATGAATGAAAGGGTGGGGTTTATATAGGCCCCAAACTGATTTGAATTTGGAGCTCAAAAAATGATCATTTTCCATGTTTTCGGGGTCCTGGCGTACTACCGCCTGACAGAGCTCAGAGACCGAGCTCGGGCGGTGACCACCGCCTAACAGGGGCGGTACTACCGTCCAATCTCACTTGGGGGCGGTGCTACCGCCCAGTCTCACTCGGAGACTGAGCCCAGGCGGTGCCACCGCCTGACAGGGGCGGTGCTACCGCCCAGTCTCACTCGGAGACTGAGCCCAGGCGGTGCCACCGCCTGACAGGGGCGGTGCTACCGCCCAGTCTCACTCGGAGACTGAGCCCAGGCGGTGCCACCGCCTGACAGGGGCGGTGCTACCACCCAGTCTCACTCGGAGACTGAGCCCAGGCGGTGCCACCGCCTGACAGGGGCGGTGCTACCACCCAGTCTCACTCGGAGACTGAGCCCAGGCGGTGCCACCGCCTGACAGGGGCGGTGCTACCGCCCAGTCTCACTCGGAGACTGAGCCCAGGCGGTGCCACCGCCTGACAGGGGCGGTGCTACCGCCCAGTCTCACTCGGAGACTGAGCCCAGGCGGTGCCACCGCCTGACAGGGGCGGTGCTACCGCCCAGTCTCACTCGGAGACTGAGCCCAGGCGGTGCCACCGCCTGACAGGGGCGGTGCTACCGCCCAGTCTCACTCGGAGACTGAGCCCAAGCGGTGCCACCGCCTGACAGGGGCGGTGCTACCACCCAGTCTCACTCGGAGACTGAGCCCAGGCGGTGCCACCGCCTGACAGGGGCGGTACCACCACCCAGCCTCACTCCGAGGCTCGGCTGCTGGGCAGTGCCACCGCCGGCCAGGGAATCTGGGTCCGAATGGGCTGATCCATTCGGCCCAATTTGGGTCTGTCAAGGGCCCAATTGCCCCAAGATTAAGTTAATGGGATCACCTCCCATTTCTAACTTAATCATCATGCTAACTACAATATTTTTCAAGACATTTACTGCAACTTGCTCCGGTGCGTCAATCGCTTCTTCCGTCGAGCTTCCGGCGAACTTCCGGCGATCATCCGACGAACCCTCGGCGATGCTCCGGCGGACTTCCGGCAAACTCCTGGACTTGCGACGATCCACTTGGCAAGTTCCGATGAGCTTCTTTGGCAAGCTCCTGGACTTCTCGGATTTGTTCCCGTAGAACCTCTGATGACCGTCCGGACTTCCATCGAACTCTCGAACCCCCAACGTGATCATAGTCTTGACTTCGGCACAACTCCTGCTGCATGTCTTACTTTCATCGTAGTTAATCCTGCATACTTATCTTAACATATGGATTAGATAACAAATGACAATTGACTTCATCATCAAAATCCGAGATTCAACACTTTTTTGGCTCCATTTTTAAACTATTTAGGGTCTATAAATACTTTACTCTTTCCTACTTGAAAGAGTAAGAAAACTAAACAAAAAGGCTTATGATTCAAAGTCGTAAAAGCTTGAAAAGTCTTGAGTGTTCCCCTCCTCTTCTTTAAAAGTTTAGAGTCATTCTAAGGGAGGTGTGAGACTTGTAAATGTTTTCTCTTAAACCTGTGAAGAGGAGAAAGAGTTGTAAATAAGGTAGTTGGTCTTCGCTCATTAAAAGAAGATCATTAGTGAATGTTAATGACCTTGACAAAAGAGGAATCGAGAGTGGACATAGGTCGCAACAATCGAACCCCTATAAATTTAGTGTGTATTTTCTTTCTGCTTTTCAATACTATTATTTATTGATTTGATTGTCTACCACTCTCACTTGCTCTCTACATTTAAACATATTTTCGATATGGTTTCATTGAACAAGTTTTTAAATTGAAGCAATTTTTACGAAAGAATTAATTCACCCTACCCCTCTTAGTGTCGATACAGTCCTAACACTTCAATCTAATTATATTTAAACTCTCTTTTCATAATTTAATAATCTTTAGCAAGGTAGCAAAATTGTCATCGACTATATTAAAGAATTCTACAAGTTGATGGCCTAAAGTAACAATCAAGAGACGAAAGAATAATTTGTTGCAAGATATCTTAACTGCCTATGTATTATGATTCAAGATGAAGTGAAGATATAATGATTATAGAGGTTATATGATGCTTATCAATTAGCACTAAAAGTTAAAGCATAACTTGTTAGAAGTGGAGTAAAGAGGTAATCTAATGTTCCTTTACATTTCTCTTCTAAAGCTAGCTCTACTCATTATAGTACTAGTGGATCAAAAGCTAGTAGAATCATAAAAAATATATCCAAACTAACTCTACCAACCGTAAAAGATAATCTAGTTACACTTGTCACCTTCCTACTTGCTTTAAATTCAAACAAGTAGGACAATACATGAATGAGTGCCCAAATAGATAAGTTGATGCACAAGTCAACTTTACTGAAGAAAAAAATACCAATGAATAATTTGAAGATATTAGAAAACTAATATATAATAAATACCCTAAGGAGGCTTCTAAAAAAATTACACTTATAGAAGACAAACACTTGGTACTCCATAGAGCGCTTGCTACTCCAAGAGATGATGGTAATGAAGAATGTTTATGAAATACTATTTTCAAGAAACGTTGTAAGTCTCAAGACAAAGTTTGTTCTCTTATTATTAATAATTACAATTGTGAGAATATTGTATCTCAAGGTATGGTAGAGAAGTTCAAGCTTAAGACAAAACTACATCTTGGACTATATCAGATTGCATGGTTTAAGAAAGACAATGAGGTTCAAGTTATCAATTAATACCTAGTTTATTTTTTGATGGGCAAAAATTATAAAGATGATGTGTAATGTGATATAATACCAATAGATATTAGCCATGTATTCTTGGGAAGACTATGACAATATGATAGGCATGCTATCCATGATGGTAGAAAGAATACCTATACTTTTAAATTCAATAGTGCTAGAACTATGCTTTTACCATGCAAAGAAGAGTTTGCTCCCAATCCTTTAGGCCAAAGATAAAGAAATAACTTTCTTACTTTAAATAAGTTTACGAAAGAAAGCAAAATGGAGTCGTATTTATATTTATTACAAAAGAATGCATGCAACCTATAGAAATTCTTAATGCAGTAGAAGCTATCTTGGAGGAATTCAAAGACATCTACTTTGAAGAACTTCCTAGTGGCCTACCTCCTCTTCGAGACATTCAACATCAAATTGATCAAATTTCAGGAGCAATCTTGCCAAACAAATCTCATTATCGGATGAGTCTAAAAGAATATGAAGAGCTAAATAGACAAGTTATTGATCTACTGTGCAAGGGTTATATTTGAAAATTTTAAGCTCATGCACAATTCTAGCTCTATTGACTCCATAGAATGATTAAACTTGACAAATATGCATTAACAGTCGAGCTATCAATCAGATTACTATCAAGTATAGATTTCTTATTCCACGTGTAGATAATATATTTGATATGTTTGCTGGTGCTCAATTTTTTTTATAAAATTGATCTTCAAAGTGATTATCATCAAATCCATATTAAGCCAGGAGATGAATGAAAAATTGCTTTTAAGACTTGAGAAAACTTATATGAATGACTAGTTATATCATTTGAACTTTTAAATACTCCGAGTACCTTCATGCAGGAATGAATCAAATTCTACATCCTTATATTAAGAATTTTTTTGTTGTTTACTTTGATAATATTCTTATTTATAGTTGCAACAAACTTGATCATATTAAACATATAAGAACTATCCTATCAACATCGAAGGTAGAAAAGTTATATGTAAATCTTAAAATATGTTCCTTCATGACCTCTAGGCTAGCTTGTCTAAACTTCATCTTAACCTCTATAGGTATCTTAATAGATTCTAAGAAGATTAAAACTATCCAGACTTTGGCCAACGCCAACATTCCTACAAGATGTTTGAAGTTTTCATAGGTTTATCATTGATTTATACAAAATTTTAGCACTATTGTAGCACCTCTAGCTAATTGTACAAAGAAAGAAGTGCTTCACATTTAGGTAAATAACAATTTTTTTTTAACTACTAAATGTGAAATTATCCACTTCTCTTGTTCTTGCATTATTATATTTTTCTAAAATATTTAAAGTTGATTATGATACCTCTCATATGAGTATTGGTGGAGTACTTAGTCAAAATGGATATTCACTTGTATCATTTAGTAAAAAGTTTAATGATATAAGAAAGAACTATTATATTGAATGTTATGCTATTGTTCAAGCATTACGACATTGGAGACATGATCCAAAAAGAATTTATCTATCTTAAATTCTGATCATAAAGCTCTTAAATAAATAAATTATCAAGCAAATCTCAAGCGACATGCAAGATGGGTGACATTTTTATAAGAATATACTTTTGTCATAAAGTATAAGAATGAAATATGTAATAAGGTTGTAGATGGACTTAGTCGACAATTGACACTTCTTAATATTATGTGAGCCCAACTAAAAGAATTTGATAAAATAAGAAATACTCACTCTAATGATGAAGATTTTGGATAACCATGAAAATTATGTACGAAGAGTCATCATAAAGATAATATTATCAAAGATGATTTTTTTCTTCGTGGAACTCAACTTTGTATTCCTAAATATTCTCTAAAAATGCATATTATCTAAAAACTACACTCTAGTGGACTAGGAGGTCATTTTGAGAGATATAAAATAGTACTTCTTATCATAACAAAATATTTTTGACCTATAATTTATTGAGATGTTACATATTATGTGAAAAGATGTAGAATATGCTAAACTTCAAAGGGCAAACTCAAAATCTTGGTGCATATACTCCTTTACCAATTCCTAATTCTTTGTATTAGTATGAATTTTATAATGGCCTACCAAAAACTCAAAGAGGTATGGTTTTTATTTTTGTTGTTATTGATTGATATTTCAAAATGATACATTTTATTTTTTGCAAAATTACCATGGATGCTTCTTATATTGCTAACCTTTTTTTTAATAAAGTGGTCAAATTTTGTGGAATTCCTAAATCTATCACATAGATATTAAATTTCTAAATCATTTTTGGAGAAGCTTATGAAAGAAATATGATACCAACCTATTATAAGGTAGTTCTTATCATCCTCAAACAAATGGATAAACTAAGGTTGTTAATAAGACTTTAGGTAATCTAGATGCTTTATTGCAAAAAGATCAAAATAATGAGATCTCATACTACCTCATGCTGAATTTGCTTATAACTATGTGGTTAATTATTCTATGGGCGTACCTGAATCACCTTTATCTAAGTTAAAAGGGAGAGAATTTTATTGTTATCATAACAAAATTTGATGAAGTAAAGAAAAAACTTGAAGCTAGCAACCAAGTTTACAAAGAAAAAGCCAACAAGCATCGTTGATTGATGATCTTTGAAGAAGGAGATTTTGTTTGGATCTTTTTTAAAAAATATTTTTCAGTAAAAACTTACAATAAACCCAAAGAGAAGAAAATTGATTTTTGTCGAGTTTTCATACTCACTCAACACTTAACATTCAAGATTTATCAGTTTAGCATAGCATTAATGATGACAACTCATAGATAAGTTCTTTCTTATCTAAGAGAATGATACAATACATAGAGTATTGAATGCTTCTAAGTTTCAAGACAATACATTTCAACGTCAACACTATCAAATTTCAAGAAAATGATTTATATCTTGAGATATTTATAAGAAATTTAAAATCATTAAAGTACAATATACTATAAATTTAATATATATTATAATTTGTGCTTGATTCTTAGTAAATTGTGTCTCACTAGTTAGATGGTTGAGGGGTTCAATATGCAAGGGATCTATAAAATGAAAAAGGAAAAAAGATTAATGGGGCATTCTTATTTTTGAAACCTTATTAACCTTTATATTTTGAGCTACTAGCTTTTAGTTATCCTTCGAAAAAACCCATATCTCTTTTTTATTTTCTGTCTTTTGTTTTTCTTTTCATCTTGTTTCACATAAAAACAAAATGAATTGTATCATCTAGAGATGGATGTAGCAAACATGGATTTCATGACTGAATGAACTATTGAAAAGATTAAGAAGATGCTCTAAAGAAAAAGTATCCAAGAGCTTTCGCGGTACATACAGAAAGCTTCTACTGATGGACATGGGGAACTGATAGGCCATTTTCGGTGGTTGATAGAACTGATTATGAGTAATGTATGCGAGGAGAATGTGCATGGAAGATGTGGTGAGCTCTCTCATCTTGGTTGACACCATAGATGACATGCTACATTCCTCCACTGATCAACCTGAGCTGGATTTTGAACTGTCACTTGCAGTATGATATATCAGCACTGGGCTCCTGCAACTTGCTCCTATAAATCAAGCTTCTTCCATGACAATTTTTTATTTTATATCAAGTGTCTGCAAGATTGTGATTCATATAAATTTTATGACGTGCTGTCATCAGATTTCTTAGTGAAACAAGCATTGAGATTTTTCGAGTAATAAATCAACTTAGGTGATGATACTTGTTGCTGTTCGGAATAAGAATCACACAGAGTTGCTAGAAAGACTGGGTCAGAAGAAACATAAGACTGAAGCCATCGTCCATAAAATAATGAATGAGAAGGGGAGAAAGAATGAAAAGGGGGAGAGAAGGAATGCTAGTCCAACAAGGGACAAAGAAAACAACATAAAATAATGAATGAATGCAGGAGAGCAGGCATATGCATCTACATTCTTAATATGTTGTCCAAGGATACGTAGCAACTTAAGTATGCTGAGAAGGCAATTTAAAGTTGGGTAGAGTTGTCTCAAAGATAAAAGATGGTAGAGCGGTGGGACCTCTACAAGGACAACGCATCGAAGCAAAGATCACAGTAAGATTAGGCCAGCGCTAAAGCAGGTACGAAGAAGAGACAACTCAAAGATGGAGACTGGTGATGGGCAAAATATTCCAGAATGCTAAAGAAAAATCTTACAATGCAACCAAAGCTCGTTTACTGCTCACGAGCTGAATAATGCACGTACACACACTATATATATATATATATATATATATATATATATATATATATATATATATATATATATATATATATATATATATATATATATATATATGTGTATGTATTTATGTATATATGTATGTGTATGTATGTATGTATATATGTATGTGTATGTATGTATATATATATATATATATATATATATATATATATATATATATATATATATATATATATCTCGAAACCCATGCTTGCACAGAGGAGCAGTGGTAGTACTACTTATCACAGGTGCTTGTCCTCGTTCTGCAACGTGGCTGGGTTGGACGAGCTCTCCGTCCGACCAAATAATTGTGTTTTGTTACAGTGAATTCTCGCGTCCCGTCTCCATCTCCATGGCCTTTCAATCAACTCCCCTGTCTCCCGCCACGTGTCGGAACGTGGACGAGCGGGCCGGTCCGCTCTGACTCTGGTTCGGCCTAAACCCAACCCACTGAAATTATATTTGATTCATCAGTTGCCCTCCTTTCGGTATGCTGTTAGCCAATGGCATCATTGCATTCCTTCTCTCTCTCTCTCTAAAGAGACTTGCAGGTGAGCTGTGGCAGTCGCGAAAGGGATTGGAAGCACGAGTTGCCCCCACGAACGAAGAGTCGAAGCTCTAACAAAAGCCAGATGATGACAGCCTTCTAGCCTGCAGGTTGGGCGGGGGGCAAGCAAGCTCCTCCCGTCGACACGCCCATGTGCCGCTACGCTCCCCTCCCCTCCCCTGTAGCACCGACCGTCGCTTTATTCCCACACTTGCTGATGCTCATCGATTCATCTCCTCGCCTCAATTCTAAGTTACAATAGACGGCTGAAGAACAACCAGAAATTGATGTACCAACTCGCCCTTCTTCCGTCTTTTCTCCATCTTCTTCCTAAGAGAAGAAGCATTCAAAAGTTGTAGTTCCAGCACTACCATCCATTTGCATCAACTTGTTCTGAAGGTCTCCATCAACCGGGTCACAGTAGCTTGAGGGAACAGCCATGGAGTCCGTCCATGAATAGGCCGAAAATAATTGCCCCATGCGGCATAAGATTCCGTTTCATGGATGCATCGATTAGCTAGAGGACAAGGTTGGCCAATTCAGCCACCCTCATGTCCTCGGTTCCACTGCATCATGCTTGTTTCACTCCTGTGGAAGGCAATGATATCAGTCTCAAGTACTCAGGCCATCCAATTATATTAAGGAGCTCATCAATCATGTTGATATAAAAGGACATGATGCGAATATTAAATAGCTACTTTTCTCCATGCTTGGGAAGATTTAACATCATGTTCTTCCAATGTTCAACTGCGTTGTGACACAACTGTTCTCTTGACACAGTGTATGAATTATGGCACTCCTCTGCTCCAACACATTACCATGTACTTCGAACTGAATCTTTCTTCTCCTCCACTTTAGAGATTAGTCTCTGCTTCACCTTGACAACCAACAAATATAGATGAAGCTCCAATACAAGAGCGAGGGAAAAATCATAGCTAAACTATGGATCTCACTCTCCTGACAATTTCTTTAATCTGTTGTTGCACATCAATATCCATTTGGACATTTGTGATACTAAAGCTTAATGGCTGTCTATAGCTTGTACTAGCTTAATGACTATGATACTAACAAAATCTCGATAGCCTTCTCATTGTTTAGTAGACAAAAGATATTTGGATAGTGACAAAATCCTTGAACAATCTTTGACCAGTAATGGCCGGAGAAAGAGGGGCTAGGGTTGGACAAGAGCCGCACGGCAGTTCTAGATCTTTGATTCACGAGTCCCTCTTAGGGTTTTGGGATTGGATCATGTGTCGAGGGAAAAAGCTGAAAGCTTATTTTCTATTGGAAAGTGTTGGGTCCGGCTCATAGGTGGGTTTGGACCAATTGATTTACGTATTGAATCTAAATTTGATTTATTAAAAAAAAATAGATAAGTAGAGACGTGCATCGACGAAAAGATGTGTAAATAGTAAACTATGGGATGCAAAAATAAAAAATAAAAAAAAAGAGAAAGAAAGTTAAGATTTTGAGGCTTTTGATAGATGATCAAGTAGTTAAACTTTATCGAGTTTGGTCTAAATTTTATGTAAAAAATCCTTGTAATAAGCTCTACAATCCTAACAGCATCGATCTGTAATTTATTCTTTTTAAGATGCTTTTTTACTATACCCACTTGATGAGACTTAAAATTTTCTTTTTATGAAATCCATCTATAGTGATGATGATATATTATTATTGAGTCAAGATAAGTGTTCTTGATGTTATTGTGATCCTTTAATTATTCTGGAGGAGACTTATTGTAAATTTGTTATCATTATTAGTGATAATGAAAGTTTAAAGTAGACTACGATCTCGATAATTTTTTCGTATTTGATTTTTCACGTAAAAAATTTGGTGTCTCACTTTATGTTGAATAATTATTCTATTGTTTATGTTGCTTTGATTAATATTTACTTTTGGTAACAAATTGATATTTTGACGAAGAACCCATTTTAATAAATAAAAAGAAAAAAATTATTCCGTTATAATAATTTTTTCTCAAAAAAAAATATACAAGACAAGTGGAGTGGCAGCAAAAGAGGAACTCAGTTAGGGAGAAAAAAAAAATGTAAATATTGATTTCTACATAGAATAGTAACTCTTTGAAATTTCAAACATTTCAAATAGAGTGAAACATCAACATAAATCAACATATGCAGATTTCTTCCCTCATCCCTACTTATCAAAGTATTTGTCTCAAACCAGTGTATAGTACCTCTGGTAAGAAGAAAAAACCACCAAGGAGAGCAGCAATGCATCAGATATATTCATTACTAGAGTATATTGTGATGCAGATGAAACAAACATAATTATTAATGATCAACTAATAGACAAAGCATTTATAGAGAGTGGAACAGGAATTTAAGAAAATTCACTTTGTATGTACAGAAATTGTGACAAGACACTAGTTCAAAGTATGTGAAGGAAAAAAAAAAAATAGCATTGTTTTATAGGTGTATAATATGATCTAGACTGAAGCTACACACAGTTTTTCTCGTACCACTGCTAAGGTAAAGGCCAAAACGCCTTACTGGATGCAATCAGTTGCTTCCTCTGGTAAGAATCATCCCGAGTCTCTGAATTCATCTCCAACTCTAAGAGAAATCTGCTGCGGTCGAGGCTGAAGAAGCCGAAGGCACGGAGTTCATGGATGAACCTGCCTGTATCTCCTTGAACATTGTCATCACCCTTAGCATGGTTGGCCGACGGAATGGCCGATCATCAAGGCAGGCACAAGCAATCTTAAGGTGCTCTAACAGCTCCAGCTCCAGAGAAGGATCCTCCTTCGATAGCTCCGGATCAAAGACATCACTTATTCTAATCTTCGAGTGCTGCTTGACCCACCCCACCAAGTTGTTGTCCCCGAAGTCGGTCGAGTCTGTCGACCGCCTCCCGGTGAGTAGCTCGAGCAAGACAACACCATAACTGTAAACATCTCCCTTGGTGGTGCATTGAAAGCTCTGGTAATACTCGGGTGGGACATAACCAGGGGTGCCGGCAAGCGCGGACACGCTCAAGTGCGTATCCACCGTACTCATCAGCCTTGCCATCCCAAAATCCGAGACCCTGGCTTCTAAGTTCTCATCAAGAAGAACGTTGCTGGACTTCATATCTCTGTGGATTATGTGAGGAATGCAGTTGTGGTGTAAGAATGCTAATCCTCTGGCTGCTCCCACAGCAATCTTCCTCCTCGCCACCCAATTCAGCTTGATCCCAACATTGTTGCGGTCATGCAAGACATCCTCTAGACTCCCGTACTTCATGTACTCGTACACCAAGAGCCGTTCTTCTCCAACTTTGCAGTAACCCAGAAGGGGAACCAGGTTGCGGTGCTTGATCCTTCCGATGGTCTCCATCTCAGCTGTGAACTCACGGTCGCCTTGCCCACTCACATGAATCAGTTTCTTGATCGCGACAACACTGCCGTCCTTCAGCTGGGCTTTGTAGACGTCACCAAATCCACCAGAACCTACGAGGCTGTCATTGTGGAAGCCATTGGTGGCCTCGACCAGATCAGCGAAACAGAGCTTTCTGAGAGGCGTCTCGAAGGTGGCCAGGTTGATAACTAATGCGTCCTTGGTGGCCGTGAGCTTCCAGTTTGAATTGGCAGTGCCGGAATGAGATCGGCTGTCAAAGTAGATGTCCCTCGAGCAGTTACTGTTATCCTTTTTCTTCTGTCGTTTCTTGCTCTCCACAGCGATTATGATCAGTCCAAATATGCAGAACAGGGAGAAGAGTAGCCCCATCGCGACACTCCCGGCAAGAGAAGCTTGCCGGCGGTGGGACTTCTGATGCTGGGTGCTGGAATTAGCACCGGCGATGTCCTCGCAAGATGGGAGAGGGAACCCACAAAGGCCCGAGTTGTTTTCGTACCGGTACCGAGGGAATGTTGCCAACTGACCCAGCTCAGGAATCGACCCATTGAGCTTATTGTTCGAGAGATCGATCTCAGCCAACATGGCGAGGCCGGCGAAGGACGACGGGATCGGTCCCTCGAGAGTGTTATGTGAAAGATCCAACACCGCGACGTACCGCAAGCTCCCCAGTTCCGGTGGTATCAGACCGGAGAGGAGGTTATGGCCAAGGTTCAGGATCAGAAGATAGTACATGCTGCCGAGCTCCCTGGGGATCTTGCCGCTCAGCTGGTTGAAGGAAAGATCGAGGAAGAGCATGGAGCCGTTGTTGTTGAAGGTGTACTGTGTGAGCCCCTTGTAGACCCTGGTGAAGTTACAGAACCGCCGGCTGGGCAACCGGTCAAGGTCCTCCGGCCGAATCCCGGCGAACTCGAGGAGGTTGCCCGTCCCGCGGCACCCGCTAGTCCCGTCGTTCTTCAGGTACACGTACGGCTCGCCGGTGACCAGGCCGACCGCGATTTTCCCGGACTGGTTGGCAAGGGTTGGCGGAATCGATCCACTGAGTTGGTTGTTGTTGAGGTCCAGCCATACCAAGCTCCTGCAGTCTCCGAGCTGGGGCGGAATCTGGCCGGAGAAGGAGTTGTTGCCGAGCTTAAGGATTGCCAAGTTATGAAGCTGGCCGATCCACGAAGGGATCGTTCCACTCAGGTGGTTGCTCGACAGAGAAAGCCAGTTCAAGCTAGTGCAACCGGCAAAGCCAGCCGGGATCGACCCGGTCAGGCCATTGTTGTCGAGGATGAGATTCTCGAGGGACAGGAGGTTGGAAAGTTCCGGTGGGATCTCGCCCTCGAGCAGGTTCTGCCACATGATCAGATCACGGAGGGAAGGGAGCGAGCCCAGACCGGAAGGAATGGCTCCGGTGATATAGTTGAGGCTGAGGTCGAGGGAGACGAGCCTGGTGCAGTTGCTCAGCAACTTGGGGATGCTGCCGGTGAGCTGGTTATTCTGGAGGTAGAGCGTCTTCAAGGCGAAGGCTGGGTTCGGGCAGAGGTCGGAGGGGATCGACCCAGTTAGCCTGTTTGAGCTGAGATCGAGTACTTCGAGCATCGGCATCTGCGTGATCGAGTCCCCGAGGCTCCCGTTGAGGTCGTTGAAGGCGAACTCAAGGGTTGCAAGGTACGGCATCGAGGTCAGGGTGTCGACGGGGAACTCGCCGGAGAAATTGTTGCTGGAGAGGCTGAGGGAGGACAAGGAAGTGCAAGAGGAGAGGTCGGAGGGCAGAGTGCCGGTGAAGTGGTTGGAAGACAGGTTCAAGTAGGTCAAGCTCCGGCAGCCGCCGAAGACACCGACGCCGATCTCGCCGGAGAGGCCGCTCAACGAGAGGTCCAGGTGCTGAAGGTACGAGCAGTTGGCGATGGCTGGGATCCCGCTGGAGAGGTGGTTTCCGACCAGGTCGAGGCGTCGTAGGGCGCCGAGGTTGGAAAGAAGCCACCGCAGGTCGTCCTCACCGGAGATCTCGTTAAAGGAGAGGTCAAGCTCCTCGAGTTCGAACCCAGCAACGGCGAGACCATCTCCGGCCGCCATAGGTGGATTCCCAACGGAGTTGCCGGAGAGGTTGAGAGACTTCAACCCAGAACAAGCAGCGGCCAGAGAGGACACGTCGGCAAGGGATCCCCGGAGGTCGTTGCCGGAGAGATCGAGCTCGGAGAGCCCGCCGCCGCAGCGGGTCCCAGCGACGTTCCCGGTAAGATTGACAGAGCTGAGGGAGAGGCTCTCGAGGCCGCCGAGGGCCAGTACCGAGGACGAGACGGCACGGAAGTCGGCGCCGAGGGGGACGCCCTGCAGCGCAACCGCAGAGACGCGGCCGCCGGCGCTGCAGGTGACCCCGGCGAAGGAGCAAGGACCCCGGAGGGGATCCCAACTCGGTAGCAGCTGAGGGTTGGCGACCGCGGCCTTGAACGACATCAGCAGATCCAAGTCGCCAGCGCCACTAGGTCTGACGGCGGCGAAGAAGCAGAGAAGGCAGGCGAGCCGAACGAATGCGGAGTAGGAGGAAGAGCTACGGAGCTCCACACCCACCATGGCGTCGGCTAGGTTTTCCTTAATATTTGATTCCCACCATCGGAGAGGAAGGTGCTGTACTCGCAGCACGAGGAGAGAGAGAGAGAGAGAGAGAGGAGGGAGGGGAGGAGTCAAAAAGTTCGAGAGGGCGCAAGGGGACGGGGTATTTAAATGGGAGAAGCACAGAAATGCTCCGAGCCAGACTTAGATACGGGAGGCGCTCCTTCCTTGGGTATGCCAGGTCAGCTTATCGGCACCTGATATATGGTATGATCTGGTAAATATCGTAAATTTCGTTATATGTATGCACATCATGTCGATTATTGAGAGATGTGTGTGGTAACGGAAGCATGAGCCCGTTACAACATTCAAGAGCGTGTCGGTGATACATGTCGCCCTATCGACATCGTGCATCGACTTTTACCCATCAATTTTCAAGTTGTGTCAGCGTAATCTGACAAGCCGACACATCTGTGCGAGTCACGACAGGAGCCACCAACATGGGCTCAGATGACAGCTGGAAGGCAGTTGTTGGCCGTCCCCATGGCAATGACCCGACGCCATCACCGTTTTGAACTGCCACCATCCTGCCACCGCTATTATACCCCGTTGCAACGGTTTAAGCTTCGGACCTCTGCTTAATTCTGCGATGGCATTATCGTCGTCGTCGTTGGGTCGAAATCAACTCGTACTATTTGACGTACATGGAAAACATATGTACATGAATTAATTGGCACGTCGGAGCTGACAAAATTATGCGGGCATAACATAAAAGGTAATCAACAAACCAATTTTTTATAATTTATAGTTTCTTGTTTCTTTCCTTTTACAAGCATCGTCTAAAACAAGTAGAGAGTATTTAAAGCTTAGATTACGCATCGGGAAACAGAAGAGCTGCACGTAATCATTGGGGGAGGAAGATGAAGGGAGTAAAGAGAGCAAGATGCTTTTGGGAGTGGATTGTGCAATATATGTAGCCAATCCAAGCTTTTAATGCTGACATGCCACGAGGAATGGCATCCCCCATCTCGACGCATTCATTGCCCATTTAGGTGAGTGGTCCTCTTCCCCACCTACTGCAATAGGTTCGACGTCGTCCATCCATTTAAAGCTGCTATCGGGTCGGATCCAGTCATGACACGAATCCGATAATTATTGTCAGATAGGCAGCAGCCATGGCTGTTAGAATGACGAGCGTGGAGAAACTGGAAAACGTCTGGCCATCACACAGTCTCTCCAAAAATCGTATGGTCCCTGTTGAGACCTCCGATATCTGACAATAACAATGAAGTATCCTTTTTCTTTTCTCACCTTCACCAGGTTCTGCTACATTTCGAGTTGTGAAGCTTATCTTCTGTTCTGCAGAAAGGCCACCCGGTCGTCCTTATTAGTTCAGAGTACAAACCACCTGGATGAGAAATGCAGCCACAGATTTATCAGAAAATGGATCAGAGAAAGATAAGAATATTACCTCAATCACATAGCTTCTCACCCTCCACAGGCTTCTTCTTATCTCAGCCTCGTTGTTGATGCCAAGTGGACTTCAGCGTCGATGCGCGACTGGAGGAAGCCACTTGAGAGTTGAGGCTTCCAACTCAGGCTATCTAAATCTTGGAACCCAACCCAATTTAATTTAGCTTATAATAGAGTAAGCACAAGGTCTAACACTTCCCTCGAGTTTATTTAGCTTCATCATAAAATGTTAAGCTATAGCAACAAATGCTCTCCGCAAAGACGATAAAGAATCCAAAATCTATCAGACCAAGAGCTAAAAAAACCAAAATATAAACCTGACATTCCTCACATAGAGACCAAAAGGTCAGTGAGTATTGGATCTCCATCCAATAACCCCTAGCTTAATGGATATTGGATCCTCATCCAATAACTATCCTAAGTTCTATTGGGTCTTTCACAAGAACCTATTAAAATAAGGTCTTATTAAATATCCTATATTCGATCATTTATTCATCGTGTTATCCACCATATGTGTGTGACTCTCCAGGCCCAATATCATATTGGCCATGAGATGCACCTGTTAGAACTCTTTCTGACTCAGTGAACTATTATCCTTATAATAATTCACTCAACTCATCAACTATGGATGTACTAGACCATTACGCTATAGTCCTCAAATGGTATAAGAGGATCTAATCCATTTGACTTGTATGTCCTCAGTTACCATGTATTTATAGTCTCTCATCCATCTAATATCTCAGAGATCATATACCAAGTATGACACTATAAGGCCCTAATCATATTCTTTTAGAAAACTCCTCTCTCAATCCGAATCTCACACTTATTGGATTCATTACAATCTGATTGACCCTCGCTAGAAATTTGCTTGAGTGAGAACATATGAGATATTCCTCTCATGATACTTGAGTGAATGATCCTCTATTAACACTCAATTGCTTTTGTAAGGTTAGCTACTATTCTTGATGACTAGTTATGCTAGATCTGAAACTTCTAGACCTACATGTCTGGTATCAAAGAGTGGAGTACTCAAACAAAACATCCTTGGTGTTTGAAGTCTAAGGACCATACACACAACTAGGACTACAAAATTATTGTTTGACAATAAGGTATCATTAACCAACCAATATTCCGTAAGTGAACTCATTATCTAATGAACACTTGTACTATATCCCTATTGTCCCTATATAAACAACCATGAGACCAACTACTTCCATTATATGGATGAGTGCATAGCATACTGGTTTATATGGTTATCTTGTTATCTCTCTCGAGTAACCTATAACTAGAAATATTTAGGGTATGTGTTTATAAGTGAATTAGTTTCATTATCATGATCTCATCATGGTCTAATTCTCATTGCATAGATTCAAGAACATCACAATACATTCATCATCAATATAAAGTGATAAATATAATAATAATAACTAAAAATATTGTGTAGCGTGTCATATGTGCCATTAGTCATGTGATTGGCTTACAGGGCACTTGCAACTAGCAATCTCTCACTTGACCTAAAACCAATCACCCATATGCCTAATCCTTATCAGACCTCTGTGATGTTCAAAAATATTATATACTCTTCTCTCCCTCTCCTCCTCAGCCAACAGCTATAGTTTGGGATGTATTGTCATCTATTTGGTTGATTTTGCCTAAATCGTGTAGCACCCTTACATGTCCGTCCGCAAAGGTTAGCCTTCTCAAAACCTTCTATGGTTTTTTTACTGGTCATAGGTGCCCTACAAGCCAATTACGTGAGTGATACCACGTGTGACTTGACACGTAGTCTTATTGCTTATTATATTTTGATATTTTATCATTTTATATTGACTATTGCTTGAATATATTGTGATGTCCATAGGTCTATATAATAGGAATCAGATCATGATGAGATCACGATAATGAGACCAGTTCGCCTTTAAACACAGATCCTAAATAATTTCGGTTATAGATTACTCGAGAGGGACATCGAGATAACTAAAAAGATTGGTGTGCTGTATACCCATCTATATGATGGATGTAGCTGGTCTCATAGCTACTTATGTGGGGACACTAGGGATACAGTATAAGTGCTAATTGGAGAATAAGTTCACTGATTGACCCGCTTACAAAATGCTGGATGGTTGATGATGCTTTATTGTCAGACAACCATTCCGTAGTCCCAGTAGTATACATGATCCTTAGACTCGAGATACTAAGGATATCCTGTATGAGTGCTCCACTCTTTAATACCAGACTTATAGGTTTGGATGTTCTAGATCTAGCATAACCGTCCATCGGGTGTTGTAGTCAATCTTACGAGGGCTATTGAGTATTGATAGAGGATCATCCGCTCTCGATGTCATGAGAGAAATATCCCATGTGTTCTTGCTCAGACAAATCTCTAGCTAGGGTCATTTGGATTGAGAGAGAAAGAGTTTTCTAGGAGAATCCGATTAGAGCGAGACTCGAGTAGAAACCGTATGGGTCTAACAGCACCATGCCTGGTATATGATCTCTGGGATATTAGATGGATGAGGGACTATAGGTACACGGTAACTGAGGATAGATAGGTCTAATGGATTGGATTCCCCTATATCGTCTGGGAACTACGGCGTAGTGGCCTAGTATGTCCGCAGTCGATGAGTCGAGTGAATTATTGTGGAGATAATAATTCATTGAGCCAGAAGGAGTTCTGATAGATATAACTCACGGGCAACTTGATATTAGGCCTAGAGGGTCACACACATATGGTAAGCGTTGTGATGAGTAGAGGTTCGGATATGAGATATCTATCGAAGCCCTATCTTATTAGATGTCCAATAAGCCCATAAATTATTGGATCCTATAGATGAGATCCAATAAGAGCCAATGAAATATTATTGGATAGAGATCCACTAATCTAAGTAGCTTGGATAGTTGGATAGAGATCCAATACCCAATAGGGTAGGATCCATTAAGGTTAAGTTGATAAAAGACCTCTATAAATATGAGGGAACTAATGGTTCATAGGCTAGAGCCTTTTTGGTTTGCCTTTCATATTCTCCTCCCCTTCTACTTCTCATAGCAAGCTTGAAGTTTTAAGGAGCGTCATCACAACACTACTGTGTGGATCACTACTAGAGAGGAGAGGGCTTGATCTCCTTCACAGTCTCCTAGAGATCTGTAGGGATTCAGGGATATACGATCTCCCTAGGTAACACAATATTTAATATAAGTAGTTTTTTTCTATTTCATAGATTTTGTGCACCAATCTTCACATGATGACGAACACATCTTTGGGAATTGAGGATTTTGTTTTTAATGTTCTTCCGTTACGCATGTGATGTCACCCCCATATTTTCCAACACCCTTAGGACCTATAATAGAGAAAATGAGTTAGAGAAAGCATTTTACTCGGGATCCATAAGCAATCATTTCAGTAAACACTTCTTAGACAATGCAAATTATAAATAGACTTCATAAACTCTAAATGATTGCACAACAAAAGGTCCAAAATGATCTACTATAGACCGAAATCCCCATAAGTGTCTACATGACATAACTTTTATTTGCAAGCCTAAGGCGACCATTAAAACTAAAGAAAATGAGGCTCCTAAGCTTATTATCAGCCCTTTATATACTATGGAAAGCAGAAACAAAATCGAAGGATACAAACATATATAAGCATTACATCAAACACCTCGTTTATAGTTTTGTCCATGATATTCTCCCCCACTTATTCTTTCGACATCCTCATCGAAGCCTTTATAGATATTACATCTCCTTGCCTTTGTTGAATCTTCAATCTTCTGTCCAGTTGCAATGCGCCTCTTGGCTCTTAGCTACACTCCGCCATTATTGTTGAATAATCAAAATTTGGTCTATCATACTGCTTCAACTCGCCAATGACTTTGATAGTGGTGTGGGGTCGGCTGAGTTGTGCTGATCCTTATTGTTTCCTATGGATCTCTCAGATGAAGGAAAAGACTATCCTTAGTATGTGCTAGTCTCTCAAATGGATCCTACTACTTGAACTAGGTGGATGCTTGTTGGAGTTTTAACGAGCATCGCCTCGCAGACTTAAAGTTTTTAGGTCCTTCCTCCGTAAAATTTGTCCATCGATTCTTCTTCTACTTAGTTATCACTTCCAAGTAGATTCACATCACTTCCACTTTTGATTGACATTCTATTGGAAAATAATACAGATAATTTACTCTCAGTAGCACTGATCAATTGGTGAGGGTTTGACAACTATTATCTTTCACTAGGTTTCTTCGAAAGGTCTTTAAACCTGTGCAGAGCTCCTCTATTGGATGGATAAGAGAATTAGGGTACTTGGTTTCGCCCATTCTCTTAAGAGCTGAGAAGGCAAAGCTTATTTGACTTCACCTGCCTCTCCGAGGGTTATACTCTATGTATCAAGCTTGTTACTAGCCTTGCCCGCTCGTTGCTCACACTTTTGAAGCACTCGAAGTATTGTACTCCTTATGTTGAGTTAACTACTGTGATTCACCTTCTCAATGCAATCAAAATTCTGGAATGTAAGAAGTTTTCACCCCAATTTAAAGTAAGTCTCTAATAGTTTTGGTTGCTTCTAGGATTATACCGTCTTCTCCATCATCTTTGTCACGTACTCCTCTGAGTCGTAAAGATACAATTGTTAAATCTCATATTTTAATGATAAAATCAATTGATAAGTTTATGATCTAATATGTGCTTTGAGTAACAAAGGACTAACTTCGATCAGAAAAGGTAAATCGATTAAAATAGGAGGAATCCGACGTTGGGTCAAAGTGAAACATGTCAAGAGATTGGACATCGAGCCGAAGGATCGATCGACATACCAATAGAAGGACTTCATGCCGTGAGTTTGGGCATCAGGTTGAAGGATCAAATATTGTGCCAAGGAGATTGGAAGTTGTAGGAGTTAACATACCGATTGGGTAATACACCGAATGAGAGGGCAATACATCGAAGGATCAAATGAAGCGTCGGATGAACCAATGATATGCTGGACAATAGAGGATTCATGCTTATGATCATATGTCTAAATAGAATTATTTTAAGACTAATTAAGTTGGTCTTGAGATAAAATAATGCTAACTTAATTAGGGACCAACTGGGATTGATTCAGGGCTAAATTGAGCTTGTTATTTGGCTCATTCAGTGACTTGTAGTAGGGTCTGGCGGTGGTACCGTTAGACTGGGCGATGGTACCGCCCAAACATAGTCTCTCAGATTATCTCAAGCGGTGGTACTATCCAGTTTTAATGTTAGACTGAGCGATGGTACCATCTAGTGTCAAACTAACAAGTGGTGGTACAACCAGTTGTTAATCTGTTAAGAGATGGTACCACCAAGTAATGACGGTGGTACTACTAGGACCTAGGAAATCCGGGATGAGACTTTTGTGACTCTATTTTTGAAGCCATTTGGGGCATATAAATACCCTAGCTATTTCTGCTTAGAAAAACATGAATTTGAGCAAAGAAAGGGGGAAAGAATACTTGAGAAAAAATTGAAAACCCTCTTAAGATTTAGAGTCTCTTCCTCCTAGAGTTGAGGCTTTCTAAGGGAGGAGTGAGGTCTAAAAGAGAGGTGTAAATGTTTTCTCCTAAGCCTATGAAAAGGAGAAAGAGTTGTTAAAGTAGTTGATCTTTGCTCATTGAAAGAAGATCAATAGTGGAAGCCGATGGCCTCGAGTGAAAATGAATCGGGAGTGGATGTAGGTCACGACGACCGAACCACTATAAACTCTGTGTGTAATTTCTATTCTGCTTTTCATTATCATTGCTATTACTTTCTGAGTTAATTGCTTGGTTCACTTATTGTAAGTCAAGTACACTTTCATTATTGGATTTTATTGAATAAGTTTTCAAACCGACGTGATTTTACATAAGCACTGATTCACCCCCTCCCCTTTTAGTGCCAATTTCGGTCCTAATAATTGGTATCAGAGCCACGTTTTTCTCATTTGGTTTAACACCCAAGAGAAATGACTTTTATCGACAATCAAGAGGGTCTTTCTATCATTCGTCCTCCTATGTTTAATAGGATGGACTATACTTCTTGGAAAACTTGTATGCAGATTTTCTTGCTTTCTATGAACTTCAATTTATGGAATATCATTGAAAATAGTTTTCAAAAGTCTTCTAATCCAATGAACGAATGGAATAATTTAGAGAAAAAAACTTTTTCTTTAAATGCGAAGGTTATGAATACTTTATTTTACACTTTAGATAAAAATGAGTTTAATTGTATTCTGATTTGTGAAACTAAACATAACATTTGGCATATTCTTGAAATTACACATGAAGGCACAAGTAGAGTTAAAGAGTCTAAAATAAATCTTTTGATAAATGATTTTGAATTGTTTCGAGTGAAACTATTGTTGATATGTATACTTATTTTATGGATGTCATCAATAGTTTAATAGCTTTTGGCAAATATTTTTCGAATCTTAAACTTCTTAATAAAGTTTTACGATCTCTTTCTAAAAATTGGGATTCGAAAGTAACTGCAATACAAGAGGCAAAGGACTTAAACAAATTTCCACTTAAAGAACTTATTGGGTCTTTAATGACCTATAAAGTGACTTGTATTGAATATGATGAACATAAGAACTACCTTCTAAAGAACAGGAAGGATTTGACACTTTGAACAATAGAAGACCACTCGAGCGAAAGCTTAAGTGATGATGATATAGAATTTTTGACAAAAAAAACTTAAAAAGTTCATGAAAAAGACTAATTCTAAAAATGAACTTAAAAATTAACACAACAACTTGCTATAAATTGAAGAAGCTACCAAGGAAGAAGAAAGCATTCAAGGTAATATATGACAAATCAAGTACATCCAAAGATAAGGAGCAAACCAATAAAAGCGAGGTGGCAAATTATACCTTAATGACTTTCGACCATGAGGTAAATAACTCAATTATCTCATTTATCTTACAATGAATTGCTTGATTCTTTCTATGATTTATTTGATGAATGTAAGCTAGTAAAATTATAAATTGTTAAAAAAGGATCATACTTCTTTTACTAGTGAATTTGAAAAATTAAAAAATGAGCATGATAATTACATGTTAACCCCTTGCACTAAATGTAAAGAATTAGATTCATGCAAAAAAAAAAATTATTACAACAAATATTAGATAAATTTAAAATTGGTAGCAAATTCTTGCCAATAAGAGTCATATTCGTAGAAAGGAAGGAATCGGCTTTGTGAGTAATTACACTCAACAAAAGCCAACTACTTTTATCAAAAGACCCATATTGCATGTTACCCCTAAGGTTTAAGTATAATTTTTGTAGTAGATGTGGTCATTTTGCTTTTAAATATTCATTTAAAAAGTATGACTCTCATAAATTGGTTTGGGTTCCTAAAGGAACTATGAATGTCTTAATGTCAAAAATTAAAATAGATAGATCCAACCATAAGGGACCCAAAGCTAAATGAATACATAGAACAAACCCACCCTTCTTGTAGAAATATCTACAATTGAAAACTAGGAGCAAAAATAAAATTTTGATATTGGATGCTCAAGGCTTATGATCAGAGATTCAACACACTTCATAGAGCTCACTAGCCAAAATAAAATGATTTTGAAAATGCTTTATGTTTAATAAAATCATGCTTGATGATTTAATGATGCATGATGATTTTTGTGATTTATGGTTTATTGATCTTGATGATTTTTATGATAAAATTTGCTCTTTCGGTTTTAAATGATGATGCATATTTTTATTTGCTATAAAAGACAAAGACCTGCTTGTATGAAATAAATCATATAAATTGAAATACATAAAAAGGGAATACATTTTTCTTGAAAAATTTCTTTATCTTATTGAGTTTTCAAAAAGAGATTGATGAATATATTTGTGTCATTTTTTTTATGAATCTCTTGAACTATGAAAATGATTTTGATAATATGAATCTAAATGAGATTTTTCTAATCGAATCATGAACTTTCTCTTGATTTCTTAACTTGAGATATCTTTCATCTTCTATGATTTCTTCTTTTTGTCATTTACTAAAGACGAGAATTATCTAAATGAATAATGAATTTTCTTTTGATTCCTTAGAATTATAACCTGAAATCATTTATGAATCAAGATCATTTACTATGATTCATCTTTTCGCTATTTGATTTATCCAAAAGAATCATAATTTTTCTCTTGATTTTTCGATGTTTGACTCACAACTTGAAAGTTGTTTTAGTACTCCCTTGTATTCATGAAGTGAATATCTCATCACCAAGTTTATTTTTTCTTGATATATTTCATGTGATGATTTCAAAAATGATATAAAGGGAAAGTTTTGTACTATTATAACCTTCCATTCTTTTTGACAATGATAAAGGGGGAGAAAGATTTGTTAGCTTGCACAATTAAAGAAGAAGCTAAAACTTGTTAGCTTGTACATTTCAAAGAAAGGCAAAACTTGTTAGCTTACATATCTCAAAGAGAAGAAAAAAGTATTATCTTGTCTATTTTTGGATTTGCCCATCTCAAGAAGCAAAGAATTGCTAAACTTGCACATTTGTAAAACTTACTAGCTTGCATGTTCTAAAATGATGTAAAACTTGTTATTTACTATCTTGCATTCTTTTTCAAAAAAACTTGCTAGCTTGAACATCGTAAAGAAAAGCAAACATGCTATCTTGTACATCTCAAGAGAAGCAAAACTTGCATATCTCAAGAGAGGCAATACTGATGATGCATGTTCTAACTTTCATATCTTATAAACTCACTAGTTTGCATGTTTAAAACTTGCTATCTTACTAGCTTGCATTTTTTAAAAATTTGCTAATTACACTTTTCCTTTTTGTTGATGACAAAGGGGGAAAAGGTATGATGATGATCATACATGGTATGATGTAATTTTATATTTTAAAATTATGAATGATGATTTGAAATCATGTATGCAATGATGATTTTATAATTTAAAAATATACATGATGATTTGGTATTATGCATGCAACATTTTAACTTATGATAATGATGTATGCAATGATGTGAAAGTCAACGGTTATCATTTTTTTAAATTCAACCTTATTTCAATATGACATACTGATAGGGGGAGTTTAGTTTAAACCCCATCATCAATTGATTATCATCATTAAAAAGGCGAGATTGTTGAATCTCGGATTTTGATGATGAAATTAATTGATGAGTTTATGATCTAATCAACGTTTTGAGTATGCAGGACTAACTTCAATTAGAAAAGGCAAATCGATTAAAGTAGGAGGAATCAAACGTTGGGTCGGAGTGAAACATGTTAGGAGATTGGACGTCAAGCCAAAGGATCAGCCGATGTATCGGCAGAAGGACTTCATGTTGTGAGTTCAGGCATCGGGCCAAAGGATCGGACATTGTGCTTGTTAGGAATGAGTCGGCACTAAGAGGGGTGGGGGGGTGAATTAGTGCAGCGGTAAAATCACGGATTCAAATCGTTTCGTTTCGATTAAAACCAATTCCGATGAAAACTGTTTCATAAAGATCTTAACTTGAAACACGTTCGTAAATGTATTGAAAGTAGTAAGCAAGTAAAGTGGTTTGTAGTTAAAGTAAATTACTCAAGACAAAATGCAAAACTAGATTTTTATAGTAGTTCGGTCATCGTGACCTACATCCACTCCATCGATTCCTCTTCTGTTGAGGCCACCGGCATCTATTATCGGTCTTTCTTCAATAGGCGAAGACCAACCACCTTTTACAACTCGATTCTCCTTTTATCGGGTTTAGGAGATAACCCTTACACCCCCATTTACTCCTCTCTCAAACTATTCTAACACTTAAAACTTTTTAGAGGAGTTCACACAAGATTGTAGCAGCGTTTCTTTCTATTTTTACTCTCAATTCTTGTGTTGGTTAACCAAGGATGAGAGGGGTATTTATAGACTTCAAGTTGATTCAAACTTAGAGCCTAAAAAGGTCTCATCCCAGGTTTCCTAGGTACTGACGGTACCACTGCCGTTCCTGGGCGATACTACCGTCACAGGAACCATCGCCCAAATTTCCTGGGGTGCTGTTCCCCAAGCGGTGCCACCGTCAACCAGGCTTTCAGCACCCTGGTTGGGCCTTGAATCTAGCCCAAACCAGCCCAACTTCGGGCCTAATTGGCCCCTAACATAGTTGATGGGATTATCTCTTAATTATAACTCTAATTATTTTCTAACTAGATTCCTAAGACATATTCTAAGTAAAATAAGTCTGGTTTCTTCCGGCGATCTTCCGGCAATTTTCCGACGATCTCTCAGTAATGTTCCGGTGGATTCCCGGCAAGCTCCTGGACTTCATGACGATCTTCTTGGTGAGTTCCGACGAGCTTCTTTGGCAAGTTCTAGGACTTCTCGGTCAATTCTGACAGAACTTCCGATAAACATTCGGACTTTCGACGAACTCTCGAACTCCCAACGAAATCGCGTTCTTAACTTTGTAACTTCATTTTGCTTTATACATTGCTTTCGTAGTTTAATCCTGCACACATAAAAATATACTTCGATCTAGACAATTATTACTAAGCATGAATCACATTGGCTGGCATGTCATTGGTCCTTCGACGCTTCATCCGATTCTTCGGCGCATCATCCTCTCTTGCGGCCTATTGCCTAATCGGTCAGTTGACCTCCGCAACTCCGATATCCTTAGCACAATATCCGCTCTTCTTGGCCCGATGCCCAAATCCATGGCCCGAAGCCTTTTGTCGATACATCGACCGATCCTCCGGCCCGACGTCCAATCTTCTGACGTGTTTCCCTTTGACCCAACATGATTCTTTTTACTTTAATTGTCTCTCCCTGATCGAAGCATCCTACGTTACTCAAAACACAAATCAAATCATAAATACTATCAATTGGTTTTATCATCAAAATCTGAGATTTAACAATCTCCCCATTTTTTATAATGACAACCAATTGATGACGGAGTTAACCTTAACTCCTAGAGTTTAAATAAACTCCCCCTATCAATATGCCAGATTGATAGAACTTTTGGATTCAAAAATCTAAATAACATATTATCATAAAACTTATGCATAACATCATCATACTTTTCCTCCTTTGTCATCAATAAAAAGGAGAAGTCCAACTATCAAATGTTTGAGGTATTCAATGTTAAACATTGCATTTATCATCATGCAATATGTAAGCTAGAAAATTTAGCACGTGTTACATCTGCATGTTCTACAACATACAAGCTAGCAAAATTTCGAAAGCAAATGCAAGATAGCTTTCTTGTTGAAGTGTGTAAGCTAGCGATTCTTGCTTCCTTTTGCAATGTGCAAGTTGCAAGTTTTGCTTCTTAAGATAAGCAAGATAGCAAGCTCTTTTTGAGAATGCCATTTTTGCTTCCTTTGCAAAGTGCAAACTAGCAAAATTTTACATTATTTTACAACATATAAGCTAGCAATTTGACAAGTGTTACTTCTCTTTAAAGTATGAAGGCTAGCAAGTTTTTGAAAAATAATGCAAGATAATAAGCTAGTAAGATACAATGTTTTATATGAAGCAAGCTATATGAAGTACGTTTGCATCTTCTCTTTAGATGTGCTAGCAAGCAAGCAAGTTTTTCTCCTTATAATTTGTGAGCTAGCAAAATTTCGAAAGCAAATGCAAGATAGCTTTCTTGTTGAAGTGTGTAAGCTAGCGATTCTTGCTTCCTTTGCAATGTGCAAGTTGCAAGTTTTGCTTCTTAAGATAAGCAAGATAGCAAGCTCTTTTTGAGAATGCCATTTTGCTTCCTTTGCAAAGTGCAAACTAGCAAAATTTTACATTATTTTACAACATATAAGCTAGCAATTTGACAAGTGTTACTTCTCTTTAAAGTATGAAGGCTAGCAAGTTTTTGAAAAATAATGCAAGATAATAAGCTAGTAAGATACAATGTTTTATATGAAGCAAGCTATATGAAGTACGTTTGCATCTTCTCTTTAGATGTGCTAGCAAGCAAGCAAGTTTTTCTCCTTATAATTTGTGAGCTAGCAAATTTTACACATATGAAAGTTGGCAAGATTTATGCATCTTTTTGACTTGTGCAAACTAGCTATCTCCCCCTTTGTCATTATAAAAAAGAAGGGAAGAATACAATTTTATATCTCTTTTTCCCTTTACAACAATTTTCAAATCATGACAAAGGATAAATAACAAAGATGAAAAAACAAGTTATGAATGTCAAAACAATTTTTCATCATGAATATTTCATCATTGCATGCATCATTATCATAAGTTGAAGTATAGCATGCATAATATCAAATCATCATGTATATTTCCAAAATATAAAATGTATGATTCCAAATCATCATTCATAGTTACATCAATATTCCAATCATTATTTTAATCATCAAAATAAAAGATCAAGTCTAAAATTCAAGAGATCAAGATCATAATTCGGAAAATGTATAAGAAGAATTTATGCATTTGGAAGATCTAACATGTCTAAGTTTCTCATTTAAGCTAGCAATTTTTTTTCTCCCTTTTGTTATTGTAAACAAGGAAGAAGTAGAGTGGAAGAATACAATTTTTATATCAATACTCTACTTATAACATGAGGTTTACAACCACAAATACGAAGGAATTTACACATCATGTCATGAAAGATAATAATATCAAATTATGAATGCCACAAGACATGATTTATTTCATCAAATCTCTTCTTTTTATAAATAGCAAAAAGAAATATAAGAGATCAAATAATACAATATCTTGATTCATGCATAAGAAATCTCAAGTTATAAATCTCAAAAAATCAAGATAAAGCTCATTCAAATTCAAATCGTCAACTCAAAATCATTTTCAAGAGATTCAAAAAAATAACAAACATAAATTCATTGATATCCTTTTTTTGAAAGATCGATAAAGTAGAGATTGAGAAATTCTTTAAGAAAAATGTTTTCCTTCCCCCTTTTTTATTTGATTTATTTCATACAAGTATGCCCAAGTTTTTATGCAAAGTTAAAGCATGCATCATCGTTTAAGATCGAAAAGTAGATTTCGTCATAAAAACCATCAAGACCAAAAAAGTATAACACATTAAACATAAGGCTTCTTTAAATAAGAGATTTGATTCATCATTTTAATTCCAATGATAATATATTTTCCTTTTTATGTGTTTCATTTTAAATGATTAATTTCATATAAGTATGATCAAGTTTTTCATATGAAAACATACATCATAGTTTAAAACTGAAAAGGCCATGTTCATTATCATAAAAATTGTTAATCCATAAATCTCAAGAATCATCATGCATAAATTTGAAATATAAACTTATTGAGCATGATATCAAATCATTACTTCAAATGAAACTTGATTTCATTAATCATAGAGCATCTTTAATTAAAGTTGAGAAACAATATGATTAATCTTGTTAAGTGTACAAGCATTAGATTTATATTTAACATTTTATTGCATTATTGCATCATTAAAACATCAAGCGTGATTTCAATCAAAATTGGAAATACATATTATTTCTTCTTGAAAAACATACATAGGGTTATTATTAGATTTAAATCTAACATTTTATTCCTTTAACATAAAATATGTAATTTTCATTATCATTTTCAAAATTACTAGCATGATCCCAATTTTTACATTTTCATTACATTATTAAACATGCAATTTCAAAAAATAAATTTATATTATTTTTTTAAACAAAATTATAAATAACTCATGAAGAACATCAAGTAATTTCAAAGTAAACTAAGGGAGTTTCGTTTGAGTTGTTTACCTCGTTGTAGAAAGCTGTTAAGGCATAGTTTGCCACTTCGCCTTTGTTGATTTTCTCCTCGTCTTTGGAGGAACTCGATTCATCCAAAGTCACCTTCTTCTTCTTGGGTTCATAGCAAGTAGTTGCGTTCTTTTTGTTCTTTAATTTTTGTTTCATGAACTTTTTAAATTTCATAGTGAGGAGTTCAAGTTCACCATCACTTGAGCTTATGCTCGAGTGGTCTTCGATTGTTCTTAGTCCAAAATCCTTCCTGTTCTTTGAAATGTGGTTCTTAAGTTCTTCACATACATTGCACGTCATTTCATAGGTCATTAGAGACCTGATAAGTTCTTCGATCAAAAAAGTATTCAAATTTTTTTATTCTTGAATAGCCGTTATTTTCGAATCCCAATTTTTAGAAAGCAATTGTAAAATCTTGTTAACGAGTTCAAAATTAGAAAAGCATTTGCCAAGAGCTTTTAAACCATTGATGATATCCATAAAACGGGTGTACATGTCAATAATGGTTTCGCTCAGCTTCATTCAAAATAGTTCAAAATCGTGCATTAAAAGATTGACCTTCAAAACTTTTAATCTACTTGTGCCTTCATGAGTGTTTTCAAGAATGTGCTAAATGTCAAAAGCCGTTTTGCAAGTAGAAACCCGATTAAACTCGTTGTTGTCTAAGGCGCAAAATAGAGCGTTTATAGCTCTAGCATTTAAAGAAAAAGTTTTCTTCTCCAAATTATTCCATTGGTTCATTGGAAGAGAAGACCTTTGAAAATCATTTTCAACAATGGTCCATAAGTTCAAATCTAAAGAAAGCAAGAAAATTCTCATTCAAAATTTTCAATATGTGTAGTCTATCCCATTGAAAAAGGGAGGACGAATGAGAGAGTGACCCTCTTGAAAGCTGAAAAAAATCATTTCTCTTGGGTATTAAACCAAATGAGAAATACGAGGCTCTGATACCAACTATTAGGAATGAGTCAGCACTAGGGGGAGGGGGGGTGGTGAATTAGTGTAGTGGTAAAATCACAGATTCAAATCGTTTCATTTCGGTTAAAACCGATTCCAACGAAAACCATTTCGTAAATATCTTAACTTGAAACACATTTGTAAATGTATTGAAAGCAGTAAGCAAGTAAAGTGGTTTGTAGTTAAAGTAAATTGCTCAAGACAAAATGTAAACCAGTTTTTTATAGTGGTTCGATCGTCGTGACCTACATCCACTCCACTGATTCCTCTTCCGTCGAGGCCATTGGCATTCACTATCGGTCTTCCTTCAATAGGTGAAGACCAACCACCTTTTATAACTCGATTCTCCTTTTACCAGGTTTAGGAGATAACCCTTACACCCCCACTTACTCCTCTCTCAAACTATTCTAACACTTAGAACTTTTGAGATGAGTTCACATAAGATTGCAGTGGAGTTTCTTTCTATTTTTACTCTCAATTCTTGTGTTAGTTAACGAGGGATGAGAGGGGTATTTATAGGCTTCAAGTTGATTCAAACTTGGAGTCTAAAAAGGTCTTATCCTAGGTTTCCTAGGTACTGGTGGTACTACCATCGCAAGATCTGCAACTGGGTGGTACCACCGCCTGACAAGGGCGGTACCACTGCTGGCAGCATTCACTGCCAGCGGTACCACCACCCAAATTTCCTGGGGTGCTATTCCCCAAGCGGTGCCACCGTCGGCCAGGCTTTCAGCACCCTAGTTGGGCCTTGAATCTGGCCCAAACTAGCCCAACTTTAGGCCCAATTGGCCCCTAACAAAGTTGATGGGATTACCTCCCAATCCCAACTCTAATTATGTGCTAACTATGATTCCTAAGATATATTCTAAGCAAAATAAGTTTGATTTTTTTCGGCGATCTTCCGGCGAACTTTCGATGATCTCTCGGTAATGTTTCGGCGGACTCCCAACAAGCTCCTAGGCTTCACGATGATCTTCTTGGTGAGTTCTGATGAGCTTCTTTGGTAAGCTCTAGGACTTCTCAGTCAATTCCAATAGAACTTTCGACAAACGTCGGGACTTCTGACGTACTCTCAAACTCCTAATGAAATCGCATTCTTGATTCCGGAACTTCATTTTGCTTTATGCCTTGCTATTGTAGTTTAATCCTGCACACATAAAAACACACTTCGATCTAAACAATTATTACTAAGCATGAATCATGTTGTCCGGCATGTCATTGGTCCTTCGATGCATCATCCGATTCTTCGGTTCATCATCCTCTCTTACGGCCTATTGCCCAATCGGTTAGTTGACCTCCGTAACTCCAATATCCTTAGCGCAATATCCGCTCTTCTTGGCCCGATGCCCGAATCCATAGCCTGAAGCCTTCTTTCGATACATTAACTGATCCTCCTGCCCGATATCTAATCTTCTGACATATTTCTCTCCCACCCAACATGATTCTTCCTGCTTTAATTGTCTCTCCCTGATTAAAGCATCCTGTGTCACTGAAAATGTAGGTCAAATCATAAATAGCATTAATTGGTTTCATCATCAAAATCCAAGATTCAATAGTGCCAAGGAGATCGGAAGTTGCAAGAGTCAACATGCCGATTGGGTAATACACTGAAGGAGAGGACAATACACTAAAAGATTGGACGAAGCACCAGATGAACTAATGATATGTCGGACAACATAGGATTCATGCTTGTAATCATGTATCTAGATCGAGTTAGTTTAGGACTAATTGTGTCAGTTTTGAGATGAAACAATGCTAACTCAATTAGGGGCCAATTGGACCTAAATCAAGGCTGAATTGGGCTTGTTGTTTGGCCCATTCAATGACTTGTAGTAAGGTTTGGTGGTGGTACTACCCAAACACAATCTTCCAGACTGTGTTAGGTAGTGGTTCCGTCACAGTAGGCGGTGGTAGCACCCAATGTCAGTGTCAAACTGAGTGGTGGTACTACCCAATATCAAATTGATAAGCGATGGTACTGCTAGTTGTTAATCTGTTAGGAGGTGGTACCACCCAACAACGGTGGTGGTACAACTAGGACTCGAGAAACCCAGGATGAGCCTTTTTTGGGCTCCATTTTTGAAGTCATTTAAGGTCTATAAATACCCTAGCTATTTTTGCTTAGGAAAATATGAATCTGAGCAAAAAAAAAAAAAGGGGGAAAGAATACTTGAGAAAAATTTGAAAACTCTCTTAGGATTTAGAGTCTCTTTCTCTTAGAGTTAGAAGCTTTCTAAGGGAGGAGTGAGGTCTAAAAGAGAGGTGTAAAGGTTCTCTCTTGAGCCTGTGAAAAGGAGAAAGAGTTGTAAGGGTAGTTGATCTTTGCTTGTTGAAAAAAAATCAGTATTGGATGTAGGTCACGACGACCGAACAATTGTAAACTCGGTGTGCAATTTCTATTCTACTTTTCATTATCATTGCTATTACTTTCTGAGTTAATTACTTAGTTCACTTACTCTAAGTCAAACACACTTTCATTATTGGATTTCATTGAACGAGTTTTCAAACTGACGTGATTTTACATTAGCACTAATTCACCCCCCTTTTTAGTGTTGATTTCGGTCCTAACAACAATACCGCGTACTGCCTACTTCGTTCCTTAGTTGAGCATGTTGAATCTCGGATTTTGATGATGAAGTCAATTGTCATGTTGATTAGGGGCCAACTGGGCCCAAAATGAAATATGGTTTGGGCCAGACTTAAAGCCCAACTAGTGACTAGCAAGGTCGGGCGGTGGAACCGCCGGTCTGGGCGGTGGCACCGCCCAGCACCCGAGAGCCAGGCGGTGGCACCGCCTGTCTGAGCGGTGGCACCGCCCAGCACCCGAGAGCCAGGCGGTGGCACCGCTGGACTAGGCGGTGGCACCGCCCAGTACACTGTCAGTGTCAAAACTGACAGGCGGTGGCACCGCCACTGACAGGCGGTGGCATCGCTAGCTTTAGGAACCGAAGAGAATTCAAATTTTGGAGCCCAAATTTGAATCCTCTTGAGGGCTATAAATACCCCTCAATTCTCAGCAGAGAGAACAACTTTTTGAGCAGCAAGTGATTGAGAGAAAGGTCTTAGAAAAGTCTTAGCAATCCTTGGTTTTCAATTTGCTAGTGTTCACCTCCTTCTTTCTTGAAAATCTGTAAGAGTGTGAACTGCTTGTAAAGAGTTGTAAGAGGGGTATTTACCCTTCCATTTCAAGAGATTTGCTAGTGAAAGGTGGGAGCCTCGTCGAAGAGGGGCCTCGCAAGTGGATGTAGGTCATTTGACCGAACCACTTTAAAAACGGCGTAATCTCTGGTTTGCATTTCATTGTTGCTATTCACATTACTGCAAACTTTCTTACTTGCTTTATTTACTCATTACCTTAGCTGCTCTACTATACGAATACGCTTTCAAGTTCAATTTTTACCGTATGAAATATTTATCAAAACTGACGTTTTAATCCGCTGCACTAATTCACCCCCCCCCCCTCTTAGTGCTCTTGATCCTAACAATTGGTATCAGAGCAAGGCTCACTCTCATATTTGGTTTAATACCCAAGAGAGATGGCTTACTCCGGCATGCATGAGGGACACTCCATTACACGTCCACCTATGTTTAATGGGTCGGATTACACGTATTGGAAGACACGTATGAGAATCTTCCTAATTTCCATGGATTTCGAGCTTTGGATTATTGTTGAAAATGGATTTCAAAAATCTTCTCTTCCGATGAGCGAATGGAATGAATCGGAGAAGAAAGTTTTTGCTTTAAACGCAAAGGCTATGAATGCCTTGTTTTGTGCACTAGACAAAAATGAATTTAATCGCGTTTCAATTTGTGATTCTGCTTTTGATATTTGGAGAACTCTTGAGGTCACTCATGAAGGCACTAGTTGGGCTTGAGAACCCCCTTCCAAAGAACAGGAAGGATATGGCACTCAAATCACAAGAAGACCACTTGAAAGGAACATCAAGTGATGAGGACAGTGACAATGACATTGCACTTTTGACTCAAAAATTTAAAAAATTTATAAGAAAGAACAAATTTAAAAATAACACCAAAAACAAACTTGAACATAAAAAGGACCAAGTGATATGCTATGAATGCAAGAAGCCGGGGAATTTCAAAAATGAATGTCCCCAAGCCAAAAAGAGAACATCAAAGAAGAAGGCGCTCAAAGCAACGTGGGATGATTTAAGCGCATCCGAAGAAGAGGAGTCCAACACCGAGCAAGTTGCTCATTACGCCCTAATGGCCATCGGAGAGGAGGTAACGAATTTAATTGATGCAGATTTATCTTATCATGAATTATTAAATGCCTTCCATGAGTTATTTGATGAATGCAAAACAATTAGTAGAAAATATAAATTGTTAAAAAAGGAGCATGATAGTCTTACTTGTAATTTTGATAAATTAAAAACTGAATATCATGATAGTTTAGCTCCATGCATAAAATGCCATGATCTAGAAACTCTCCAAAAGGAGAACTTGCTACTTAAGGACACCTTGAAGAAATTCGAGGTCGGTAGCAAGTCTTTGAACATGATCCTTACAAATAAGGGTCATGTTCCTAAAAGAAGTGGAATCGGATTTGTGAGAAGTTCTCACCAAAATCCAACCACCTTCATTAAAGGTCCTATCTTACATGTTCAACACCAAAGCAATTGCAACTTTTGTTACAAATATGGACATAAAACTCATCAATGTCCATTCAAGAAAATTAGTCCGAACAAATTGATTTGGGTTCCTAAAGGAACCATGATCAAGTCTATGCAACATGATAAACAAGTTAGATTAGTTTTTAAGGCACCCAAAAGTAAATGGGTACCTAAAAATAATCCCTTCTTGTAGAAACATACACCATCACAAGCTAGGAGCAAGAGATGGTACCTTGATAGTGGATGCTCAAGGCATATGACCGGAGATCCATCCCAATTCTCCAAGCTCACTAGCATAGACGAAGGCTATGTCACCTTCGGAGACAACAACAAAGGCAAAATCATTGGTAAGGGAACCATAGGTAACAAATTAAACTTTTCTATTGATAATGTATTACTAGTTGATGGATTGAAACATAATCTCTTGAGTATTAGTCAATTATGTGATAAAGGTTATATCGTTAGATTTGAATCAAATGTGTGTATTATTGAAAAACCAAACAATAACATGACTATGATTGCATTAAAACAAAATAATGTCTACACCATCAATCTTGATGAACTAGGTAATGAAATGTGCCTCTCCGCTTTAAAAGATGATGCTTGGCTTTGGCATAGGAGATTAGGCCATGCAAGCATGAAACTAATATCTAAGATCTCATCTAGAGAATTAGTACGAGGGATTCCAAATATGAAGTTTGTTAAGGACAAAGTATGCGATGCTTGTCAACTAGGTAAACAAATAAAAACTAGTTTTAAACCAAAAAATCAAATTAGCACCACTAGACCATTACAATTGATCCATTTGGACTTATTTGGACCAATTGACACGACAAGTCTAGGAGGAAGCAAATACGCTTTTGTGATTGTAGATGATTATACTAGATACACTTGGACCTATTTCTTGGCTCACAAAAGTGATTGTTTCAAATGTTTCTCTAAATTTTGTAAACTCACTCAAAACGAAAAAGGTTTCATGATTTCATCAATTCGGAGTGATCACGGTGGCGAATTTCAAAACCGTGATTTCCAAAATTTTTGTGAAGTTAATGGATATAACCACAACTTCTCTACTCCAAGAAACCCTCAACAAAATGGAGTAGTAGAAAGAAAAAATAGAAATCTACAAGAAATGGCAAGAACTATGTTGAATGAACATAGTCTACCCAAGTACTTTTGGGCCGAAGCCGTGAATACGGCTTGCTACATCATGAATAGGGTTCTAATAAGACCATCTCTATCAAAAACTCCCTATGAATTATGGAATAACAAAACACCAAATGTTTCTTATTTTAAAGTTTTCGGTTGTAAATGCTTTATTTTAAATGAAAAGGATGCCTTAGGAAAATTTGATGCTAAATCCGATGAAGGCATCTTTCTTGGTTACTCTTCCGTTTCTAAAGCTTTTCGTGTTTTTAACAAAAGAACTTTAGTAATAGAAGAGTCTATTCATGTAATTTTTAATGAAATTTTTGAGTTAAATAAAAATGATTTTGATGATGATATTGGTTTTGAAAATTTGGATTTAAAGGAACCCCCTCCTCAAAATAGCAACTTGGATGCATCTTCTTCCAAAATCTCCTTACCCAAGGAATGGAAGTATGTAGATGCTCATCCAAAAGAGCAAATTATAGGAGATACATCACAAGGGGTTCAAACTCGTTCTTCTTTCAAGAATTTTTGTGCTAATGCTGCCTTTCTCTCTCAAATCGAACCTAAATGCATTGACGAGGCCTTGAAAGATGATTCTTGGGTCATTGCAATGCAAGAGGAATTGAATCAATTTGAGAGGAATGAGGTATTGAAGCTTGTTCCTAGACCTAGTAACCATTTAGTCATTGGTACTAAATGGGTCTTTAGAAACAAGCAAGACGAATGTGGTATCGTGGTTAGAAACAAGGCTAGATTAGTGGCCAAAGGTTTCAACCAAGAAGAAGGTATCGACTACGAAGAAACCTTCGCTCCTGTGACAAGATTAGAAGCCATTAGGATGCTCTTTGCCTATGCCAGTAGTAATAATTTTAAACTATTTCAAATGAACGTCAAAAGTGCCTTCTTGAATGGTTTTATTTCGGAAGAAGTATATGTCGAACAACCTCCTGGATTTGAAAATTCTCTTCTTCCTAATCATGTATTCAAATTGACTAAGGCTCTCTATGGTTTGAAACAAGCTCCTAGAGCTTGGTACGAAAGGCTTAGTTCCTTTCTTATTTTAAATAATTTTACCAAAGGCAAGGTTGATACTACATTGTTTATCAAATATTTTGAAAATAATTTTTTTATTGTGCAAATTTATGTTGATGATATTATTTTTGGTTCTTCGGATGAATCACTATGTGAATCATTTGCCAAAAATATGAGTCATGAATTTGAAATGAGTTTAATGGGTGAATTAACATTCTTTTTAGGATTGCAAATCAAACAACTTAATGTCGGTATATTTCTTAACCAATCTAAATATACATTAGAATTGTTAAAACGATTTAACATGGATAATTCAAAAGCAATAAACACCCCTATGAGTACTTCGACTAAGTTAGATATGGATGAAAACAACGAAAATTTCGATCAAAAAACGTATAGGAGAATGATAGGTAGTCCACTCTACCTAATCGCGACGAGACCAGATATTTGTGATTGTAGAGATTAGACTAGATACACTGGACTATTTTTGGCTCACAAAAAAGTGATTGTTTCAAAGTTTCTCTAAATGTTTGTAAACTCACTCCAAAACGAAAAAGGTTCTGATTTTTCATCCAATTCGGAGGTAACGGATCACGGTGGCGAATTTCAAAACCGTGATTCCAAATTTTGTGAAGTATCGATATAACCACAACTTCTCTACTCTCAGAAAGAAACCCTCAACAACAAATGGAGAGTAGAAAGAAAAAAATAGAATATACAAGAAAATGGCCAGAACTATGTGAATGAAACATAGTCCTACCCAAGGACTTTTTGGGCGTAAGCCGTGAATACGGCTCTGCTACATCATGAATAGGGTTCTAATAAGACCATCTCTATCAAAAACTCCCTATGAATTATGGAATAACAAAACACCAAATGTTTCTTATTTTAAAGTTTTCGGTTTGTAAATGCTTTATTTTAAATGAAAAGGATGCCTTAGGAAAATTTGATGCTAAATCCGATGAAGGCATCTTTCTTGGTTACTCTTCCGTTTCTAAAGCTTTTCGTGTTTTTAACAAAAGAACTTTAGTAATAGAAGAGTCTATTCATGTAATTTTTAATGAAATTTTTGAGTTAAATAAAAATGATTTTGATGATGATATTGGTTTTGAAAATTTGGATTTAAAGGAACCCCCTCCTCAAAATAGCAACTTGGATGCATCTTCTTCCAAAATCTCCTTACCCAAGGAATGGAAGTATGTAGATGCTCATCCAAAAGAGCAAATTATAGGAGATACATCACAAGGGGTTCAAACTCGTTCTTCTTTCAAGAATTTTTGTGCTAATGCTGCCTTTCTCTCTCAAATCGAACCTAAATGCATTGACGAGGCCTTGAAAGATGATTCTTGGGTCATTGCAATGCAAGAGGAATTGAATCAATTTGAGAGGAATGAGGTATTGAAGCTTGTTCCTAGACCTAGTAACCATTTAGTCATTGGTACTAAATGGGTCTTTAGAAACAAGCAAGACGAATGTGGTATCGTGGTTAGAAACAAGGCTAGATTAGTGGCCAAAGGTTTCAACCAAGAAGAAGGTATCGACTACGAAGAAACCTTCGCTCCTGTGACAAGATTAGAAGCCATTAGGATGCTCTTTGCCTATGCCAGTAGTAATAATTTTAAACTATTTCAAATGAACGTCAAAAGTGCCTTCTTGAATGGTTTTATTTCGGAAGAAGTATATGTCGAACAACCTCCTGGATTTGAAAATTCTCTTCTTCCTAATCATGTATTCAAATTGACTAAGGCTCTCTATGGTTTGAAACAAGCTCCTAGAGCTTGGTACGAAAGGCTTAGTTCCTTTCTTATTTTAAATAATTTTACCAAAGGCAAGGTTGATACTACATTGTTTATCAAATATTTTGAAAATAATTTTTTTATTGTGCAAATTTATGTTGATGATATTATTTTTGGTTCTTCGGATGAATCACTATGTGAATCATTTGCCAAAAATATGAGTCATGAATTTGAAATGAGTTTAATGGGTGAATTAACATTCTTTTTAGGATTGCAAATCAAACAACTTAATGTCGGTATATTTCTTAACCAATCTAATATACATTAGAATTGTTAAAACGATTTAACATGGATAATTCAAAAGCAATAAACACCCCTATGAGTACTTCGACTAAGTTAGATATGGATGAAAACAACGAAAATTTCGATCAAAAAACGTATAGGAGAATGATAGGTAGTCTACTCTACCTCATCGCGACTAGACCAGATATTATGTTTAGTGTGGGGCTTTGCGCTAGGTTTCAATCTAATCCTAAATTATCTCATCTCAAAAGTGTTAAAAGAATATTTAGATATCTTAAAGGAACTCCAAATTTAGGACTTTGGTATCCGAAATCAGAAAAATTCGATTTAATAGCTTATGCAGATGCTGATTTTGGCGGATGCAGGATAGATAGGAAAAGTACATCTGGAACATGCCAATTTTTAGGACATGCCACTTGTTTCTTGGACTTCCAAGAAACAAAATTCAGTTGCACTATCTACGGCGGAAGCCGAATACATCGCTGCAAGTGCATGCTGTGCACAAATTGTTTGGATGAAAAATACATTAGAAGACTATGGAATTCACTTGAAAAACATTCCCATAAAATGTGATAATACAAGTGCCATATGTCTTACCAAAAATCCAATTCAGCACTCTAGAACTAAGCATATCGACGTTAGACATCATTTCATACGCGATCATGTCCTTAACAATAATGTTGTTCTAGAATTCATTGACACAAAGCATCAATTGGCAGACATATTTACAAAAGCCTTAAACGAAGACCAATTTGAATTTATTAGAAGGGAACTAGGCATGTTAAATTGTCCCTAAGAATGTACTTTCCGAAAAATTTCTCATCCTCTTTCCGTTCCTTAGTAGATTTGATCATTCTCTTTCAATTCCAAAAGAAATGTTTATCCTAACATCTCTGAAAAATAAAATAAAAATTAAAAAATAAAAATAAAAACGGAAAAGGAATGAAAAATTTTTTTCGCGGCAGCCAGCGGTGGCACCGCCAGAACCAGCGGTAGCACTGCCTGAGCGTTCGGTCGCTAGGCGGTGGCACCGCTCGGTTTGGCGATGGCACCGCCCGAGAGCCCTTATTTATATCCTAAGGGTTAGGGCCGGCGGTGACACCGCCCCCAACCCATGGGAATCTGCCTCAACCCTCCCCCAACCTCCCTAAAGCCTCATTCCAACATTTAGAAGCCTTGGAAAGGGATTTTTGTTGGTCCAAGCTCTCCATCTTTCAAGAAATTTTCTATAAGGTAAAACTTGAAATTTTCTTCTTCCTCTTTTCATTATTTTCCCTACCCTTTACAGTTTCATATTTTTGATCCATTATCTTGTCTAGATAATGGCTCCTAAGAGATCAAAAGGGAAAAGGATTGTAGGAGATTCATATGACCAAAATCTTTTTCAATCTAAAGAAGTAGCACTTAAATTTCCATATTTCGAAACAAGAACTATACATAAGGGTAAACACGTTGATCTAAATGAACTAGGAAACCTTGAACCCATTAGGTGGTTTGAACATTTAGATGCCTTACCTCTCCTACAAATCAATGAACCAATTTATCCTAGGTTAGTTAGGCTATTTTATGCAAATTTGTGTGTGGACAACGAAAGCCTAAGTACTTACCTTTTAGGAACACAGATTAGAATCTTTGACAGCACTATTTGTAAATTAATTGGACTCACTGAAAAAGATAGGGGCTGTTATTTTAGAGGTAAATGGGATGTAAATGTAATCGGAGCAACTTACTTTGAAGCCGTAGAAACTATTTTTGCAAATCTGAACCTCGGCATACTACCCAAGAGTTGCGAACACTTACTACCCTTTAACTCTAAAATTCTTCATCACATCATTACAAGCATCATATTTCCTAAACAATTTCATCTTGATGAAATAAGTCAAATAGAGATGAGCACAATGTATTGGATTATGACCGGTCAACATAACTGCTTTGGATACTCAATCCGGCAACACATGAAGGATATTATGGCTAGAGACGGTATGTTATCATATGGAGGGTTAATCACACGACTTATACTTGCCCATGACATTTGTATCCCACCCGATGAAGGGACAATTCAAAGTGATCGATATAACATCATCAATATAAATCTATTGAAAAGAATTAGGTGCACTTTTAGCAACGGTATATGGGTGAGGCAACCTAGAAGGACTGATCCAATTCCCCCACCAGTAGAACACCCTGAAACACCAATTCTTAGGGGAAATGAATCTCCTCCTCCTAGTCCCTTTGGCGCAGCACCTTCAGCTCCTGCTTCCTCCTCTGAAGAACTCATTTTGGCAAAATTATATCAGATCAAATCACAACAAGACCAACTCAAAACACAGCAAGAGCAGCTTCAAACTCAGCAATTTGAAATTTTGCAGGAACTACGGCAAATGAATCAAAAAATAGATGTCCTGTATCAGCACTATGCATTTCCTCCTAAAGATTAATCGATGTATCTTTTATATTGACATGCGATCTTTGTCATCTTCTTTCCTTGAATGACATGTTGAACCTTCTTTTGCACTGTATTTTGAATGATGTATTTTGAATGAAAGATGATGTTGAATTCCTTTGCCTTAACAATCACAAATTATATGCTTAAAGACGCTATCCTTTTTGTTGATGACGAAGGGGGAGAAATATGGTAAATTGATAATTGCTATGCTATGATTGCCATATTTTCACTATGAAATGTTTGCATTATATGTTGATATCTAGCGATGATCACTATTATTCACGTTTGAAATATAAAACTTGAAAATGGTTGTCAAGTCTTGACATCATTTTCAGAAAGATACATCATGATAGGGAATCATGATGGGAGTATTGATAAGGTTTGACTTATCAATATGTCTCTTGAATTCAAAGGCTTTGAATTCAAGAATGACTTATTTCAAGTATGGCATATAGATAGGGGGAGTTAATATTAACTCCATTATCAATTGATTGTCATCATCAAAAAGGTGGAGATTGTTGAATCTCGGATTTTGATGATGAAGTCAATTGTCATGTTTTATCTAATCCATATGTTGAGATAAGTATGCAGGATTAACTATGAAAGCTTGAAGACATAAAGCGAGTCTACCGGAATCAAGTTCGATGGGTGTTTGAGAGTCCGAAGATTCGTCGGAGATGCTGCCGGAACCAATCGAGAAGAAATCGGGGACTTGTCGGAGTTTTCGGAAGTCCGCCGAAGAGATCATCGGAGGTTCGCAGAGATCACCGAGAAGGCTTGGTTACTCGTTGATTTCACCACAAGATCGGGAGCCAGCTGGGAGTCCGTCGGAAGAAATCCAAGGGCGTATCGGTAGTCCGTCGGAAGATCGCCGGAAAGCTCGCTGGAACAAGACTTGAAGTTCGCCGGTTAAAAACTTGCTTAGGAATATGTTTTTAGTTACGTAGTTTGCATGTAATTAAGGTTAGGATTAATAAATAATCCTATATCTTGATTAGGGGCCAATTGGGCCGAAAATGAAATCTGGTTTGGGCCGGACTTAAAGCCCAACCAGTGACTAGCAAGGTCGGGCGGTGGAACCGCCGGTCTGGGCGGTGGCACCGCCCAGCACCCGAGAGCCAAGCGGTGGCACCGCTTGTCTGAGCGGTGGCACCGCCCAGCACCCGAGAGCCAGGCGGTGGCACCGCTGGACTGGGCGGTGGCACCGCCCAGTACACTGTCAGTGTCAAAACTGACAGGCGGTAGCACCGCCACTGACAGGCGGTGGCACCGCTAGCTTCGGGAACCGAAGAGAAGTCAAATTTTGGAGCCCAAATTTGAATCCACTTGAGGCCTATAAATACCCCTCTATTCTCAGCTGAGATAACAACTTTTTAGCAGCAAGTGATTGAGAGAAAGGTCATAGAAAAGTCTTAGCAATCCTTGGTTTTCAATTTGCTAGTGTTCACCTCCTTCTTTCTTGAAAATCTGTAAGAGTGTGAATTGCTTGTAAAGAGTTGTAAGAGGGGTATTTACCCTTCCATTTCAAGAGATTTGCTAGTGGAAGGTGGCAGCCTCGTCGAAGAGGGGCCTCGCAAGTGGATGTAGGTCATTTGACCGAACCACTTTAAAAACGGCGTAATCTCTGGTTTGCATTTCATTGTTGCTATTCGCATTACTGCAAACTTTCTTACTTGCTTTATTTACTCATTACCTTAGCTGCTCTACTATACGAATACGCTTTCAAGTTCAATTTTTACCGTACGAAAGATTTATCAAAACCGACGTTTTAATCCACTGCACTAATTCACCCCCCCCCCCCCCCTCTTAGTGCTCTTGATCCTAACAGAGCACTCTTGCATCGACCTGAAGTCCTCCACTTTTGGCTATCTTGATGAGAAGCTTATTGACATCGGTCTTACGAAGTTCCCTAACCTTTGCCCCTCAGCCTTGTCTTAGTACTTAGAGTTTGCCTCTACATTCTCCACCTCCTCGGCCCCTTTCACGATCAAGCACTCTCCCTCTAGGAGAACAAATGAACAATGACTTCACAGAAGTCTCACCTTTGCGGTACTATGGAACTGCCATGCCCATGGCCCTATTATCGGTCACCTCGCATCTGCTAGTCATAGGTGCCTAGCAAGCCAATCACGTGAGTGATGGCATGTGTGACTTAACACAGAATCTTTTTGCTTATTATATTTTGGCTTTTATCATTTTATATTGTCTATTACATATATGCATGTATATATTATGATGTCCTTGGATCTGTGCAATGGGAATCAGATCGTGATGAGATCACGATAATGAGACTGATTCACCTTTAATACAGATCCTAAATAATCCCGGTCATAGGTTACTCGAGAGGGATATCATGATAACTGGACAGACTGGTGTGCTGTATACTCGTCCATATGATGGATGCAGTTGATATCATAGCTGCTTGTGTGGGGACACTAGGGATATAGTACAGGTGCTCATTTGTGTTGAATCTCGGATTTTGATGATGAAGTCAATTGTCATGTTTTATCTAATCCATATGTTGAGATAAGTATGCAGGATTAACTACGAAAGCTTGAAGACATAAAGCGAGTCTACCGGAATCAAGTTCGATGGGTGTTTGAGAGTCCGAAGATTCGTCGGAGATGCTGCCGGAACCAATCGAGAAGAAATCGGGGACTTGTCGGAGTTTTCGGAAGTCCGCCGAAGAGATCATCGGAGGTTCGCAGAGATCACCGAGAAGGCTCGGTTACTCGTTGATTTCACCACAAGATCGGAGGCCAGTTGGGAGTCCGTCGGAAGAAATCCAAGGGTGTATCGGAAGTCCGTCGGAAGATCGCCGGAAAGCTCGCCGGAACAAGACTTGAAGTTCGCCGGTTAAAAACTTGCTTAGGATTATGTTTCTAGTTACGTAGTTTGCATGTAATTAAGGTTAGGATTAAGAAATAATCCTATATCTTGATTGGGGGCCAACTGGGCCCAAAATGAAATCTGGTTTGGGCCGGACTTAAAGCTCAACCAGTGACTAGCAAGGTCGGGCGGTGGAACCGCCGGTCTGGACGGTGGCACCGCCCAGCACCCGAGAGCCAGGCGGTGGCACCGCTTGTCTGAGCGGTGGCACCGCCCAGCACCCGAGAGCCAGGCGGTGGCACCGCTGGACTGGGCGGTGGCACCGCCCAGTACACTGTCAGTGTCAAAACTGACAGGCGGTGGCACCGCCACTGACAGGCGGTGGCACCGCTAGCTTCGGGAACCGAAGAGAATTCAAATTTTGGAGCCCAAATTTGAATCCTCTTGAGGGCTATAAATACCCCTCAATTCTCAGCAGAGAGAACAACTTTTTGAGCAGCAAGTGATTGAGAGAAAGGTCTTAGAAAAGTCTTAGCAATCCTTGGTTTTCAATTTGTTAGTGTTCACCTCCTTCTTTCTTGAAAATCTGTAAGAGTGTGAACTGCTTGTAAAGAGTTGTAAGAGGGGTATTTACCCTTCCATTTCAAGAGATTTGCTAGTGGAAGGTGGGATCCTCGTCGAAGAGGGGCCTCACAAGTGGATGTAGGTCATTTGACCGAACCACTTTAAAAACGGCGTAATCTCTGGTTTGCATTTCATTGTTGCTATTCACATTACTGCAAACTTTCTTACTTGCTTTATTTACTCATTACCTTAGCTGCTCTACTATACGAATACGCTTTCAAGTTCAATTTTTACCGTACGAAAGATTTATCAAAACCGACGTTTTAATCCGCTGCACTAATTCCCCCCCCCCTCTTAGTGCTCTTGATCCTAACAATTGGTATCAGGGCAAGGCTCACTCTCATATTTGGTTTAATACCCAAGAGAGATGGCTTACTTCGGCATGCATGAGGGACACTCCATTGCACGTCCACCTATGTTTAATGGGTCGGATTACACGTATTGGAAGACACGTATGAGAATCTTCCTAATTTCCATGGATTTCGAGCTTTGGATTATTGTTGAAAATGGATTTCAAAAATCTTCTCTTCCGATGAGCGAATAGAATGAATCGGAGAAGAAAGTTTTTGCTTTAAACGCAAAGGCTATGAATGCCTTGTTTTGTGCACTAGACAAAAATGAATTTAATCGCGTTTCAATTTGTGATTCTGCTTTTGATATTTGGAGAACTCTTGAGGTCACTCATGAAGGCACTAGCCGAGTGAAAGAGTCCAAAATCAATATTCTTGTGCACTCTTATGAACTTTTTCGAATGAAACCAAGTGAGTCCATCGGAGACATGTACACCCGTTTCACGGATGTCATCAATGGACTCAAAGCTCTTGGTAAAGATTTTTCTAACTTTGAATTAGTAACTAAAATCTTAAGATCCCTTCCTAAAAGTTGGGATCCAAAGTTACTGCCATTCAAGAGGCCAAGGACCTTAAAACATTCCCTCTTGAAGAACTTATTGGGTCTCTAATGACCTACGAAATGACATGTCAAGCTCATGACGAGCTTGAGAACCCCCTTCCAAAGAACAGGAAGGATATGGCACTCAAATCACAAGAAGACCACTTGAAAGGAACATCAAGTGATAAGGACAGTGACAATGACATTGCACTTTTGACTCAAAAATTTAAAAAATTTATAAGAAAGAACAAATTAAAAATAACACCAAAAACAAACTTGAACATAAAAAGGACCAAGTGATATGCTATGAATGCAAGAAGCCAGGGCATTTCAAAAATGAATGTCCCCAAGCCAAAAAGAGAACATCAAAGAGAAGGCGCTCAAGCNGAAAACTCAGTGATGAAGACTGTGAGAGACTTGGACTTCTACAAGGAAATTCAAAAAATTCAACAATAGAAACAATTTGCAAAAATGACACAAAAAATAAATTTTGGAACCCCCAAAAAGGACCAATTATTTGCCTACTAATCAAGCAAGCTGACACTACAAAAGTGATTATCCCAAGCCAAAAGATCACACCAAAGAGAAGGCACTCAAGCACCGTGGGATGACTCAATGTTTCCAAAGAAGAGGAGTCCAACACTGAGCAAGTTGCTCCTTACCCCTAATGGCCAATCGGATATGAGGTAACGATTTTAATTTATGCAGATTTTTCATTGACGAATTATTAATGCCTCCATGACTTAATTTGATGATACAAAACTCTTAGTAAAATACAAAATTGCTAAAAAAGAGGATGATATCTTACTTGTATTTTTGATAATTAAACTGAATATCATGATAGTTTAGCTCCATGTAAAAATGTCATGATCTAGAATTTCCAACGGAGAACTTGCACTTAAGACAACCTGAAGAAATTCGATTTGGTAGCATCTTTGAATAGATCCTTATAATAGGTCTTTCCCTAAAAGCATGAATTGGATTTGGAGAAGTCCCACCAAATCTAACCACCTTTCATATGAAACTATATCTAAGATCTCATCTGAGAATTAGTTGATGGATCCAATATGACGTTTGTTTAAGACAGTATGTGGATGCGTGTCAACCGAGGTACACAAATAAAACTATTTTCAAACCAAAAAAATCAAATTTCACCACTAGACCATTACAAATGAGTCCATTTGGGACTTATTTTGGACCAATGCACTACAAGTCTAAGAGAACCAATATGCGTTGTATTGTAAGTGACTATGCCTAATACACTTGGACTTATTCTTGGCTCACAAAAGTGTTGTTTCAAATATTTTCCTCTCAATTTTGTAACTCCTCAAAATGAAAAATGCTTCATAATTTCATCAATTCGGAGTGATTCATGGGTGGTGTAAAATTTCAAAACCCTGACTTCCAAATTTTTGTGGAAGTTAATGAATGAACACAACTTCTCTACTCCTAGAAATCCTTAACAAACTGGAGTAGTTGAAAGAAAAATAAAAACCTACAAGAATAGCAAGAACTATGTTGAATGACATAGTCTAACCCCAAGTATTTTTTGGGCCAAAGACGTGAACACGACTTACCAACATCATGAAGAGGTTTTAATAACCGTCTCTATCAAAAACTCCCTATGACTTAATAGATAACAAAACCCAAATGTTTCTATTTTAAAGTTTTCGTTACAAATGCTTTATTTTAGATGAAAAGGATGCCTTAGGAAAAGTTTATGCTAATCCCATGAAGGCATTTCATGTTTTTTAAGGCTTTCTTAGTTACTTCATCCGGTTCTACGGCTTTTCATGTTTTAATACAGAACCTTAGTTTTAGAGAGTCTAGTCATGTAGTTGTTTAATGAAATTTCTGAGTTAAAGAAAATGATTTTTGATAATGATCTTGGTGTTGATAATTGAATTTTAAAGGATCCCCCTCCGTAAAATAGCAACTTGGGATCATCGTCCTCCGAAATTTCCCGTACCCAGAATGTAAGATGTGATGCTCCTCCCAAAGGCGCAAATTGGTGGAGATCCTCAAAGGGGTTCAACCTCGTTCTTCTTCAAGAATTTTTGTGCTAACGCTGCTTCCTTTCTCAAATCTAACCTAAATGCAATTAGTGAGGGCCTTGAAAGATGATTCCTTGGGGTCATTGCAATGCAAGATAAATTAAACCAATTTGAGAGGAATGAGGTATGGAATGCCTTGTTCCTAACCTAGGACTATTTAGTCATGTTTGAATCTCGGGATTTTGATGATTAAGTCAATTGTCATGTTTTATCTAATCCATATGTTGAGATAAGTAGGCAGGATTAACTACGAAAGCTTGAAGACATAAAGCGAGTCTACCGGAATCAAGTTCGATGGGTGTTTGAGAGTCCGAAGATTCGTCGGAGATGCTGCCGGAACCAATCGAGAAGAAATCGGGGACTTGTCGGAGTTTTCGGAAGTCCGCCGAAGAGATCATCGGAGGTTCGCAGAGATCACCGAGAAGGCTCGGTTACTCGTTGATTTCACCACAAGATCGGGAGCCAGTTGGGAGTCCGTCGGAAGAAATCCAAGGGTGTATCGGAAGTCCGTCGGAAGATCGCCGGAAAGCTCGCCGGAACAAGACTTGAAGTTCGCCGGTTAAAAACTTGCTTAGGATTATGTTTCTAGTTACGTAGTTGCATGTAATTAAGGTTAGGATTAAGAAATAATCCTATATCTTGATTGGGGGCCAACTGGGCCCAAAATGAAATCTGGTTTGGGCCGGACTTAAAGCTCAACCAGTGACTAGCAAGGTCGGGCGGTGGAACCGCCGGTCTGGACGGTGGCACCGCCCAGCACCCGAGAGCCAGGCGGTGGCACCGCTTGTCTGAGCGGTGGCACCGCCCAGCACCCGAGAGCCAGGCGGTGGCACCGCTGGACTGGGCGGTGGCACCGCCCAGTACACTGTCAGTGTCAAAACTGACAGGCGGTGGCACCGCCACTGACAGGCGGTGGCACCGCTAGCTTCGGGAACCGAAGAGAATTCAAATTTTGGAGCCCAAATTTGAATCCTCTTGAGGGCTATAAATACCCCTCAATTCTCAGCAGAGAGAACAACTTTTTGAGCAGCAAGTGATTGAGAGAAAGGTCTTAGAAAAGTCTTAGCAATCCTTGGTTTTCAATTTGTTAGTGTTCACCTCCTTCTTTCTTGAAAATCTGTAAGAGTGTGAACTGCTTGTAAAGAGTTGTAAGAGGGGTATTTACCCTTCCATTTCAAGAGATTTGCTAGTGGAAGGTGGGATCCTCGTCGAAGAGGGGCCTCACAAGTGGATGTAGGTCATTTGACCGAACCACTTTAAAAACGGCGTAATCTCTGGTTTGCATTTCATTGTTGCTATTCACATTACTGCAAACTTTCTTACTTGCTTTATTTACTCATTACCTTAGCTGCTCTACTATACGAATACGCTTTCAAGTTCAATTTTTACCGTACGAAAGATTTATCAAACCGACGTTTTAATCCGCTGCACTAATTCACCCCCCCCCTCTTAGTGCTCTTGATCCTAACAATTGGTATCAGGGCAAGGCTCACTCTCATATTTGGTTTAATACCCAAGAGAGATGGCTTACTTCGGCATGCATGAGGGACACTCCATTGCACGTCCACCTATGTTTAATGGGTCGGATTACACGTATTGGAAGACACGTATGAGAATCTTCCTAATTTCCATGGATTTCGAGCTTTGGATTATTGTTGAAAATGGATTTCAAAAATCTTCTCTTCCGATGAGCGAATAGAATGAATCGGAGAAGAAAGTTTTTGCTTTAAACGCAAAGGCTATGAATGCCTTGTTTTGTGCACTAGACAAAAATGAATTTAATCGCGTTTCAATTTGTGATTCTGCTTTTGATATTTGGAGAACTCTTGAGGTCACTCATGAAGGCACTAGCCGAGTGAAAGAGTCCAAAATCAATATTCTTGTGCACTCTTATGAACTTTTTCGAATGAAACCAAGTGAGTCCATCGGAGACATGTACACCCGTTTCACGGATGTCATCAATGGACTCAAAGCTCTTGGTAAAGATTTTTCTAACTTTGAATTAGTAACTAAAATCTTAAGATCCCTTCCTAAAAGTTGGGATCCAAAAGTTACTGCCATTCAAGAGGCCAAGGACCTTAAAACATTCCCTCTTGAAGAACTTATTGGTCTCTAATGACCTACGAAATGACATGTCAAGCTCATGACGAGCTTGAGAACCCCCTTCCAAAGAACAGGAAGGATATGGCACTCAAATCACAAGAAGACCACTTGAAAGGAACATCAAGTGATAAGGACAGTGACAATGACATTGCACTTTTGACTCAAAAATTTAAAAAATTTATAAGAAAGAACAAATTTAAAAATAACACCAAAAACAAACTTGAACATAAAAAGGACCAAGTGATATGCTATGAATGCAAGAAGCCAGGGCATTTCAAAAATGAATGTCCCCAAGCCAAAAAGAGAACATCAAAGAAGAAGGCGCTCAAAGCAACGTGGGATGATTCAAGCGCATCCGAAGAAGAGGAGTCCAACACCGAGCAAGTTGCTCATTACGCCCTAATGGCCATCGGAGAGGAGATAACGAATTTAATTGATGCAGATTTATCTTATCATGAATTATTAAATGCCTTCCATGAGTTATTTGATAAATGCAAAACAATTAGTAGAAAATATAAATTGTTAAAAAGGAGCATGATAGTCTTACTTGTAATTTTGATAAATTAAAAACTGAATATCATGATAGTTTAGCTCCATGCATAAAATGTCATGATCTAGAAACTCTCCAAAAGGAGAACTTGCTACTTAAGGACACCTTGAAGAAATTCGAGGTCGGTAGCAAGTCTTTGAACATGATCCTTACAAATAAGGGTCACGTTCCTAAAAGAAGTGGAATCGGATTTGTGAGAAGTTCTCACCAAAATCCAACCACCTTCATTAAAGGTCCTATCTTACATGTTCAACACCAAAGCAATTGCAACTTTTGTTGCAAATATGGACATAAAACTCATCAATGTCCATTCAAGAGAATTAGTCCGAACAAATTGATTTGGGTTCCTAGAGGAACCATGATCAAGTCTATGCAACATGATAAACAAGTTAGATTAGTTTTTGAGGCACCCAAAAGTAAATGGGTACCTAAAAATAATCCCTTCTTGTAGAAACATACACCATCACAAGCTAGGAGCAAGAGATGGTACCTTGATAGTGGATGCTCAAGGCATATGACCGGAGATCCATCCCAATTCTCCAAGCTCACTAGCATAGACGAAGGCTATGTCACCTTCGGAGACAACAACAAAGGCAAAATCATTGGCAAGGGAACCATAGGTAACAAATTAAACTTTTCTATTGATAATGTATTACTAGTTGATGGATTGAAACATAATCTCTTGAGTATTAGTCAATTATGTGATAAAGGTTATATCGTTAGATTTGAATCAAATGTGTGTATTATTGAAAATCCAAACAATAACATGACTATGATTGCATTAAAACAAAATAATGTCTACACCATCAATCTTGATGAACTAGGTAATAAAATGTGCCTCTCCGCTTTAAAAGATGATGCTTGGCTTTGGCATAGGAGATTAGGCCATGCAAGCATGAAACTAATATCTAAGATCTCATCTAGAGAATTAGTACGAGGGATTCCAAATATGAAGTTTGTTAAGGACAAAGTATGCGATGCGTGTCAACTAGGTAAACAAATAAAAACTAGTTTCAAACCAAAAAATCAAATTAGCACCACTAGACCATTATAATTGATCCATTTGGACTTATTTGGACCAATTGACACGACAAGTCTAGGAGGAAGCAAATACGCTTTTGTGATTGTAGATGATTATACTAGATACACTTGGACCTATTTCTTGGCTCACAAAAGTGATTGTTTCAAATGTTTCTCTAAATTTTGTAAACTCACTCAAAACGAAAAAGGTTTCATGATTTCATCAATTCGGAGTGATCACGGTGGCGAATTTCAAAACCGTGATTTCCAAAATTTTTATGAAGTTAATGGATATAACCACAACTTCTCTACTCCAAGAAACCCTCAACAAAATGAAGTAGTAGAAAGAAAAATAGAAATCTATAAGAAATGGTAAGAACTATGTTGAATGAACATAGTCTACCCAAGTACTTTTGGGCCGAAGCCGTGAATACGGCTTGCTATATCATGAATAGGGTTCTAATAAGACCATATCTATCAAAAACTCCCTATGAATTATGGAATAACAAAACACCAAATGTTTCTTATTTTAAAGTTTTCGGTTGTAAATGCTTTATTTTAAATGAAAAGGATGCCTTAGGAAAATTTGATGCTAAATCCTATGAAGGCATCTTTCTTGGTTACTCTTCCGTTTCTAAAGCTTTTCGTGTTTTTAACAAAAGAACTTTAGTAATAGAAGAGTCTATTCATGTAATTTTTAATGAAATTTCCGAGTTAAAGAAAAATGATTTTGATGATGATATTGGTTTTGAAAATTTGGATTTAAAGGAACCCCTTCCTCAAAATAGCAACTTGGATGCATCTTCTTCCAAAATCTCCTTACCCAAGGAATGGAAGTATGTAGATGCTCATCCAAAAGAGCAAATTATAGGAGATACATCACAAGGGGTTCAAACTCATTCTTCTTTCAAGAATTTTTGTGCTAATGCTGCCTTTCTCTCTCAAATCGAACCTAAATGCATTGACGAGGCCTTGAAAGATGATTCTTGGGTCATTGCAATGCAAGAGGAATTGAATCAATTTGAGAGGAATGAGGTATGGAAGCTTGTTCCTAGACCTAGTAACCATTTAGTCATTGGTACTAAATGGGTCTTTAGAAACAAGCAAGACGAATGTGGTATCGTGGTTAGAAACAAGGCTAGATTAGTGGCCAAAGGTTTCAACCAAGAAGAAGGTATCGACTACGAAGAAACCTTCGCTCCTGTGGCAAGATTAGAAGCCATTAGGATGCTCCTTGCCTATGCCAGTAGTAATAATTTTAAACTATTTCAAATGGACGTCAAAAGTGCCTTCTTGAATGGTTTTATTTCGGAAGAAGTATATGTCGAACAACCTCCTGGATTTGAAAATTCTCTTCTTCCTAATCATGTATTCAAATTGACTTAGGCTCTCTATGGTTTGAAACAAGCTCCTAGAGCTTGGTACGAAAGGCTTAGTTCCTTTCTTATTTTAAATAATTTTACCAAAGGCAAGGTTGATACTACATTGTTTATCAAACATTTTGAAAATAATTTTCTTATTGTGCAAATTTATGTTGATGATATTATTTTTCGTTCTTCGGATGAATCACTATGTGAATCATTTGCCAAAAATATGAGTCATGAATTTGAAATGAGTTTAATGGGTTAACATTCTTTTAGGATTGCAAATCAAACAACTTAATGATGGTATATTTCTTAACCAATCTAAATATACATTAGAATTATTAAAACGATTTAACATGGATAATTCAAAAGCAATAAACACCCCTATGAGTACTTCGACTAAGTTAGATATGGATAAAAACAACGAAAATTTCGATCAAAAAACGTATAGGGGAATGATATGTAGTCTACTCTACCTCACCGCGACTAGACCGGATATTATGTTTAGTGTGGGGCTTTGCGCTAGGTTTCAATCTAATCCTAAATTATCTCATCTCAAAAGTATTAAAAGAATATTTAGATATCTTAAAGGAACTCCAAATTTAGGACTTTGGTATCCGAAATCAGAAAAATTCGATTTAATAGCTTATGCAGATGCAGGATAGATAGGAAAAGTACATCTGGAACATGCCAATTTTTAGGACATGCACTTGTTTCTTGGACTTTCAAGAAACAAATTCAGTTGCACTATCTACGGCGAAAGCCGAATACATCGCTGCAAGTGCATGCTGTGCACAAATTGTTTGGATGAAAAATACATTAGAAGACTATGGAATTCACTTGAAAAACATTCCCATAAAATGTGATAATACAAGTGCCATATGTCTTACCAAAAATCCAATTCAGCACTCTAGAACTAAGCATATCGACGTTAGGCATCATTTCATACGCGATCATGTCCTTAACAATAATGTTGTTCTAGAATTCATTGACACAAAGCATCAATTGGCAGACATATTTACAAAAGCCTTAAACGAAGACCAATTTGAATTTATTAGAAGGGAACTAGGCATGTTAAATTATCCCTAAGAATGTACTTTCCGAAAAATTTCTCATCCTCTTTCCGTTCCTTAGTAGATTTGATCATTCTCTTTCAATTCCAAAAGAAATGTTTATCCTAACATCTCTGAAAAATAAAATAAAAATTAAAAAATAAAAATAAAAACGAAAAAGGAATGAAAATTTTTTTTCGCGGCAGCCAGCGGTGGCACCGCCAGAACCAGCGGTAGCACCGCCTGAGCGTTCGGTCGCTAGGCGGTGGCACCGCTCGGTTTGGCGGTGGCACCGCCCGAGAGCCCTTATTTATATCCTAAGGGTTAGGGCCGGCGGTGACACCGCCCCCAACCCGTGGGAATCTGCCTCAACCCTCCCCCAACCTCCCTAAAGCCTCATTCCAACATTTAGAAGCCTTGGAAAGGGATTTTTATTGGTCCAAGCTCTCCATCTTTCAAGAAATTTTCCATAAGGTAAAACTTGAAATTTTCTTCTTCCTCTTTTCATTATTTTCCCTACCCTTTACAGTTTCATATTTTTGATCCATCATCTTGTCTAGATAATGGCTCCTAAGAGATCAAAAGGGAAAAGGATTGTAGGAGATTCATATGACCAAAATCTTTTTCAATCTAAAGAAGTAGCACTTAAATTTCCATATTTCGAAACAAGAACTATACATAAGGGTAAATACGTTGATCTAAATGAACTAGGAAACCTTGAACCCATTAGGTGGTTTGAACATTTAGATGCCTTACCTCTCCTACAAATTAATGAACCAATTTATCCTAGGTTAGTTAGGCTATTTTATGCAAATTTGTGTGTGGACAACGAAAGCCTAAGTACTTACCTTTTAGGAACACAGATTAGAATCTTTGACAGCACTATTTGTGAATTAATTGGACTCACTGAAAAAGATAGGGGCTGTTATTTTAGAGGTAAATGGGATGTAAATGTAATCGGAGCAACTTACTTTGAAGCCGTAGAAACTATTTTTGCAAATCCGAACCTCGGCATACTACCCAAGAGTTGCGAACACTTACTACCCTTTAACTCTAAAATTCTTCATCACATCATAACAAGCATCATATTTCCTAAACAATTTCATCTTGATGAAATAAGTCAAATAGAGATGAGCACAATGTATTGGATTATGACCGGTCAACATAACTGCTTTGGATACTCAATCCGGCAACACATGAAGGATATTATGGCTAGAGACGGTATGTTATCATATGGGGGGTTAATCACACGACTTATACTTGCCCATGACATTTGTATCCCACCCGATGAAGAGACAATTCAAAGTGATCGATATAACATCATCAATATAAATCTATTGAAAAGACTTAGGTGCACTTTTAGCAACGGTATATGGGTGAGGCAACCTAGAAGGACTGATCCAATTCCCCCACCAGTAGAACACCCTGAAACACCAATTCTTAGGGGAAATGAATCTCCTCCTCCTAGTCCCTTTGGCGCAGCACCTTCAGCTCCTGCTTCCTCCTCTGAAGAACTCATTTTGGCAGAATTGTATCAGATCAAATCACAACAAGACCAACTCAAAACACAGCAAGAGCAGATTCAAACTCAGCAATTTGAAATTTTGCAGGAACTACAGCAAATGAATCAAAAAATAGATGTCCTGTATCAGCACTATGCATTTCCTCCTAAAGATTAATCGATGTATCTTTTATATTGACATTCGATCTTTGTCATCTTCTTTCCTTGAATGACATATTGAACCTTCTTTTGCAATGTATTTTGAATGATGTTGAACCTTCTTTTGTGATGTATTTTGAATGAAAGATGATGTTGAATTCCTTTGCCTTAACAATCACAAATTATATGCTTCAAGACGCTCTCCTTTTTGTTGATGACAAAGGGGGAGAAATATGGTAAATTGATAATTGCTATGCTATGATTGCCATATTTTCACTATGAAATGTTTGCATTATATGTTGATATCTAGCAATGATCACTATTATTCACGTTTGAAATATAAAACTTAAAAATGGTTGTCAAGTCTTGACATCATTTTCAGAAAGATACATAATGATAGGGAATCATGATGGGAGTATTGATAAGGTTTGACTTATCAATATGCCTCTTGAATTCAAAGGCTTTGAATTCAAGAATGACTTATCTCAAGTATGGCATATAGATAGGGGGAGTTAATATTAACTCCATTATCAATTGATTGTCATCATCAAAAAGGGGGAGATTGTTGAATCTCGGATTTTGATGATGAAGTCAATTGTCATGTTTTATCTAATCCATATGTTGAGATAAGTATGCAGGATTAACTACGAAAGCTTGAAGACATAAAGCGAGTCTACCAGAATCAAGTTCGATGGGTGTTTGAGAGTCCGAAGATTCGTCGGAGATGCTGCCGGAACCAATCGAGAAGAAATCGGGGACTTGTCGGAGTTTTCGGAAGTCCGCCGAAGAGATCATCGGAGGTTCGCTTAGATCACCGAGAAGGCTTGGTTACTCGTTGATTTCACCACAAGATCGGGAGCCAGTTGGGAGTCCGTCGGAAGAAATCCAAGGGCGTATCGGAAGTCCGTCGGAAGATCGCCGGAAAGCTCGCCGGAACAAGACTTGAAGTTCGCCGGTTAAAAACTTGCTTAGGATTATGTTTCTAGTTACGTAGTTTGCATGTAATTAAGGTTAGGATTAAGAAATAATCCTATATCTTGATTAGGGGCCAACTGGGCCCAAAATGAAATCTGGTTTGGGCCGGACTTAAAGCCCAACCAGTGACTAGCAAGGTCGGGCGGTGGAACCGCCGGTCTGGGCAGTGGCACCGCCCAGCACCCGAGAGCCAGGCGGTGGCACTGCCCAGCACCCGAGAGCCAGGCGGTGGCACCGCTGGACTAGGCGGTGGCACCGCCCAGTACACTGTCAGTGTCAAAACTGACAGGCGGTGGCACCGCCATTGACAGGCGGTGGCACCGCTAGCTTCGGGAACCGAAGAGAATTCAAATTTTGGAGCCCAAATTTGAATCCTCTTGAGGGCTATAAATACCTCTCAATTCTCAGCAGAGAGAACAACTTTTTGAGCAGCAAGTGATTGAGAGAAAGGTCTTAGAAAAGTCTTAGCAATCCTTGGTTTTCAATTTGCTAGTGTTCACCTCATTCTTTCTTGAAAATCTGTAAGAGTGTGAACTACTTGTAAAGAGTTGTAAGAGGGGTATTTACCCTTCCATTTCAAGAGATTTGCTAGTGGAAGGTGGGAGCCTCGTCGAAGAGGGGCCTCGCAAGTGGATGTAGGTCATTTGACCGAACCACTTTAAAAATGACGTAATCTCTGGTTTGCATTTCATTGTTGCTATTCACATTACTGCAAACTTTCTTACTTGCTTTATTTACTCATTACCTTAGCTGCTCTACTATACGAATACGCTTTCAAGTTCAATTTTTACCGTACGAAAGATATATCAAAACCGACGTTTTAATCCGCTGCACTAATTCACCCCCCCCCCTCTTAGTGCTCTTGATCCTAACAATTTGAGAATGTGTTCACTGATTGATCCGCTTACGGAATACTGGATGGTTGATGATGCCTTATTATCAGACAACGATTCCGTAGTCCTGATGGTGTATCTGGTCCTTAGACTTGAGATACCAAGGATGTCCTGTATGAGTGCTCCACTCTTTGATACCATACTTATAGGTTTGGATATCCCAGATCTAGTACAGCTGGTCATTGGGAGTGGCAGTCGACCTTACGAGGGCTATTGAGTGTCGATAGAGGATCATCCACTCTCGGCATCATGAGAGGAATATCCTATGTGTTGTTGCTAAGACAAATCCCTGGCCAGGGTCATTCGGATTGAGAGAGAAAGAGTTCTCCGGGAGAATCCGATTAGAGTGAGACTCGAGAAGAAATCGTATGGGTCTGACAGTACCATACCCGGTATACGATCTCTAGGATATTAGATGAATGAGAGACTATAGGTACACGGTAACTGAGGATAGATAGGTCCAATGGATTGGATTCCCCTGTATCATTTGGGGACTATAGCGTTGTGGTCTAGTATGTCCGTAGTTAATGAGTCGAGTGAATTATTATAGAGATAATAATTCACTAAGCCAGAAGGAGTTCTGATAGCTATGACTCACAGCCAGCTCGATATTGGGCCTAGAGGGTCACACACATATGGTAGGCATTACGATGAGTAGAGGTTCAGATATGAGATATCCACCGGAACCCCTATCTTATTGGATATCCAATAATCCCCTGAATTATTGGATCCCATGGATGAGATCCAATAAGAGCCCATGAGAGATTATTGGATAGAGATCCACTAATCTAAAAAGCTTGGGTAATTGGATGCAGATCCAATACTCACTAGGGGAGGATCCATTAGGGTTTGATAGGGGGCCTCTATAAATAGGAGGGATTCAGAGCCCCATAGGCTAGAGCCTTTGCTTGCCTCTCCTATTCTCCCCCCCCCCCCCCATCCCCACCTCAAAGTAGGCTTGGAGTTTAGAGGAGTGTCGTCGTAAACCTTTTGTGTGGATCATCGCTAGAGAGGACGCTTGACCTCCTTCACTCTCTCCTAGAGATTTGTAAGAAAATAGGGATATATGATCTCTCTAGGTAACACAATCTATTCTATATGCAGTTTGTTTCACGGATTTTTGTGCACCAATCTTCGCACGACGACGAACATCTCTTTGGGAATAGGGGATTTTGTTTTTTTATTCTTCTGCTGTGCATGTGATGTCGCCCCTAAGATTTCCCAATAGTGGTATCAAAGCTAGGTTGTTTGTGCGATAGATTGGTTTGAACTACGTGTGTTTTGTTTTGGAAAAACTTTTGACGTCAAAATTATTGACGCAAAAGTGAGAAAGGGCAGCAATTGTTGCTGCCCTCGATCTGCATGCGTGCAACCATAGGCAGCGTAGGCACTGCGCCTGCAGCAGCCGGCCAGCGACCTATATGCAGTAGGCTTGCGGTCGACGGGGCTAGCAGCCCGCAGGCGCTGCCTATGGCCATAGCGCCCACAAGGGCAGGCGGCACCGGCAAGTAGGTCGCTTGCACGTGGCAACTGTTGCTGCGCACAATTGCAGCTGTAAGTGGCTGGCCGCCTGCAGGAAGAAAGACCTGTGACGCGCAAGCGGTGACATCCACGGGCGCTGCCTGCGTGCACAGTGCCAGCAGCGGCGCTCGCCTGCGGGCAAGCGGCCTGCAGGTGCAGCCCCGCGGGCAGAACCGTCCGTGGTGGCTCCCAACCATAGGGGAGGAGCCGCCCGTAGGCAAGGGCAGCGCCCCCGCCCCCCGTCGCAAAGGCCGCCGCCGGTAGGGTGGCGGTGGTGGTAGAAGCAAGGGAGAGGGAGAAGGGCATTAGGGTTTTCTGAGCAAAACATAGTTTTGCCCTTAAGAATTTGAGAAATTCTAGTTTCTATCCTTTGACCAAATTATGAAAATACCCCTCAAAATTTAGAAAATTCCTTGTATGTCCTTGATTTCAGAAGAATATTAATTAATTAAAAGGTTTAATTGATTATTATTTTTATTATTATCTAGTAGTCCTACATGATAATGACTTATACATATAATGTATGATTTGTGGACGGATGATCATGGACCGTGTGATGTATATACTTGTGATTATTATTATTGGGGCCTGCGAGCCTCCATTATATTTCTTGTTTATTGTCGGGTCTACGTGCCTATGATTAAATTGTAATCACATGAGAAGGCGCAACGGGAGCGTGGATACGATAGCGGGACCCACGAGACGAACGATTGCGATGCATGGAGATGCATCGAGATGTCGACGGAACCAACGAGGACGAGATGGACGATCACAGGGCATGGAGATGCACCGTTGCACACATAGATCTTGATGTGAGTGATTAGGCCTACTGGCTCGGGCCTGATCACATTAAGTTGTGGTCTATGATCATCTGGTGTGATTGCTTATACACATACTAGATATGTATATATATTTGCATGCGATGTAGATATATATTAAATATGTATATGTGTGACATGTCATATTAGGAGACCAAATCATAGAAACATCTCTCTCGATAATATTAAGTCGGTAAACGTGAGGTAATTAGATTGACCCATGTGGCCTTCCATCGTTATGGGTAGGAACCGATTCCCGGTGTAGGTTGAGTTGGTCGAGTCCCTCGAGGCTCACCTATATCATGATTCGCTATCTTGCTTATGATATAGAGATGTCACCGGTGACCTGAGGACATGATATGCTTGGTCGAGTCCATCGAGGGTATATCATCAAATTAGACTCATCTTGTAACGAAAGTGTTGATTTAACTGAACATCATGGTTGGTCGAGTCCCTTGAGACCATGGTGATTCGAGGCTGAATAGGACGGGAATCACAAAGAGTTATGATCGGCAAGAGTTGTCTACCTTTTGGGCTTAGTGTGATTGGTCAAGTCTCTTGAGGTTACACTAAGACGCTGATTGGATCCTGATCCCCACTAGAAGTCTGTCGGAGACTTTCGTTTCACGTGCTGAGGGTGTCGCATGACTCGATAGTAAAATAGTGTGAGCATATTAAGATAGAAGTCCATATCTTGATTGTTTATTTCTTGCAAAATCTGCATGTTATTCATTCCTACTGCATCATTATTTTCAGAAAATGTCGCTTTCAAATCCCTTACGTGGCATACTTGATGGCAACTGCCTCACTGGTCCAAATTATACGGATTGGCTTCGCAACTTGAGAATTATTCTCACGGTGGAGAAAATCACATACGTCTTTGATACAGTAATGCCTATGCCCGAGGAAGGGACAAGCGAGGATGAGATCACTCACTATGTGAAGTACATTGATGACTCCACTATTGCTCAGTGCTATATGTTAGGCTCTATGACTCCTGAGTTACAGAGACAACATGAAAAGATGGATGCTAAATCTATTCTCCTACATGTCCGTAAATTGTTTGAGGAACAGGGAAGGACTCAGCGATATGAGATCTTCAAGAGCCTCTTCCGCACTAGGATGACTGAGGGGACACCGGTTCAAAACCATGTCGTAAAGATGATTGAGTGGATGGAAAAACTCACAGGTCTAGAAATGGTCCTAGAGGATAACTTGTGTATAGACATTGTGCTTCAGTCCTTACCAGATTCCTTTTCATAGTTCATAATGAATTTTAATATGAACAAGCTTGAGGTGACTCTCCCAGAGCTCCTCAATATGTTGAGGGAAGTAGAGAGTACTATTAGGAAAGAGAAGCCAATTCTCTACACTAGTGAGACCAGAAAGAAAAGGAAAGTAGAAAAGTCCCTTAAGAAGGGAAAGGGCAAGGACAGACCAGGAAAAGCAAAGGTTGCTAAGAAAGACCTAGCAAAGGACAGAGGCTAATGCTTCCACTATGGCAAAGATGGGCACTGGAAGAGGAACTGCAAAGAGTACCTTGTAGAAAAGGCAAAACAGAAGCTTGGTAAAGCTTCAGGTACATTCATGATCAGTCTCCATTTGTTAGACTCTTATGATAACACATGAGTATTGAATACCGGTAGTGCTTATCATATATGCAATTCGTTGCAGGTTCTGGCAAGGCCTAGGAGACTAGAGAGAGGCGAAATGGACCTCAAGATGGGCAATGGAGCAAAAGTTGTGTAGTAACCATTGGCGAGGTCGCCCTACATCTACCTGGTGGAGCTTTTATTGCATTAGATGCATGTTATTTTGTTCTTTCTATTATCAAAAACATTATCTCCATTTCATGTTTAATAGTTAGTAGATATAAATTAGTTTTTGAGACAATGGTTGTTCGATATTATTTATGCTAGACACTACTCCACATATCATGAATATAAGTGTGTTTGAGAGGAAACGAGATGAGATGAACAGTGCATACCTGTGGCATTGTAGGCTAGGTCACATCCATGAAGAAAGGATTCAAAGTTGCTAAATGATGGATTTCTAAATCCATTGGACTATGAGTCATATACAACTTGCGAGCCTTGCCTTCGTGGAAAACTGACCAACTCTCCATTTAGTGAAATTGGAGAGAGAGCCACTGAGCTATTGGAACTCATACATAGTGATGTATGTGGACCCATGTCAACTCATGCCATTGGTGGTTATTCCTACTTCATTACCTTTATTTATGATTTCTCAAGGTATGGATATGTATACTTAATGAAGTACAAATCCAAGGCCTTTGAGAAATTTAAAGAGTATAAGAATGAGGTGGAGAACCAGACTGGAAAGAGTATCAAAACTCTTCGATCAGATCAAGGAGGTAAGTACTTAAGTACAGAGTTTACTCAGTTCCTTAAGGACCATGGGATATTATCTCATTGGACACCTCCTTATACACCTCAGCTCAATGGTGTGTCTAAAAGGAGAAATCGTATGCTGTTAGACATGGTACGGTCCATGATGAGTTTCACTGACCTACCCATCTCATTCTGGGGATATGCCATAGAGACCACAGCTTACCTTCTGAACAGAGTTCTAACTAAGTTGGTAGTGTCTACACCATATGAGATATGGAAAGGGAAGAAGCTCGATCTTAAAGTTGTTAAGATTTGGGGCTACCCTGCCCACGTTAAAAGACACAACCCCGATAAGTTAGAATCGAGGACAAAGCGATGCAAATTTGTGGGATACCCTAAGGAAATTTGTGGGTATTATTTCTATCATCTCGAGGACCAAAAGATCTTTGTAGCCAAAAGAGCAGTGTTCCTTGAGAAGGAACATATTCTTGGCAGAAATAGTGGAAGCATGATAGAGTTGAGCGAGGTTGGAGAACCAAGCTCAAGCACCACTCTACAGCCTGAGTCTGTTCAGGTACCTAATACACAAGTTTCAACTTTACGTAGATCTGGCAGAGTATCACATCCTCCTAAGAGATATGTGAAACATATTAGAGGAGAGGATGTTGAGGATATTGATCATCAACCATATGAGGATGCTATTATGAGTATAAACTCCGGGAAGTGGCAAGAAGCCATGAATTCTGAGATGGATTCTATGTACTCTAACAAGGTTTGATACCTAGTTGATGCGCCCGAAGGTATTGTACCCATCGGTTGCAAGTGAATCTTTAAAAAAAGATCGGAGTAGATGGAAAGGTAGAGACCTATAAAGCAATGCTAGTGGCTAAGGGGTATCGTTAAAGGCAAGGTGTTGACTATGACGAAACCTTCTCACCCATAGCAATGCTAAAATCCATCCGAATTTTATTGGCTATTATAGCACACCATGCTTATGAGATTTGGCAGATGGATGTGAAAACTGCATTTCTCAATGAGAACCTTGATGAGGAGGTGTATATGATACAACCTGAGGGATTCGTGTCCAAGGACTACCCAGATAAGGTGTGCAGGTTGCTTAGATCCATTTATGGACTAAAGCAAGCTTCTCGAAGTTGGAACATAAGATTTGATGAGGCAATCAGATCTTATGACTTCGTTAAGAACTAAGATGAGCCTTGTGTGTACAGGAAGGTAAGTGGGAGCGCTATCACCTTTTTAATGTTATATGTGGATGACATCCTGATCATTAGGAATGACATAGGAATGCTATCTACAGTAAAGACTTGGTTATCTAGACACTTCTCCATGAAGGACTTAAGGGAAGCATCCTATATCTTGGGGATTCGGATCTATAGAGATAGATCTAAGATGCTTGGCTTGTCCCAGTCCAGGTACATAGAAACCATTATCAAAAGGTTTGGCATAGAAAATTCCAAGAGTGGTCTCATACCGATGAGACATAAGATATCACTTTCTTGGAGTATGTCCCCAAAGACTCCAAAAGAAAGGGCGAACATGGATATGATACCTTATACCTCGGCAATAGGGTCTATAATGTATGCCATGCTATGTACTAGGCTTGACATAGCGCATGCTTTGAGTGTCATGAGTAGGTATCAGGTGGATCCAGGCTTGGAGCATTGGAAAGCAGTAAAGTGTCTCCTTAAGTACTTGAGAAGGACTAAGGATCTTTTACTAGTATATGGAGGTAGTAGCCTCAAGGTTAAAAGCTACACAGACTCAAGTTTTCAGTCTGATGTTGATGATAGCAAGTCGAATTTGGGGTATGTGTACACCTTAAATGAATGAGTAGTATATCAGAAGAGTTCCAAGCAAGATACTACTGCTGACTCGACCATAGAGGCGGAGTACATTGCTGCAGCAGATGCAGCAAAGGAGGGAGTCTGGATGAAGAAGTTCATCACAGATCTAGGAGTCGGGCTAAGTAGCGAGGAGATGATTTCTTATATTGCGACAACAACAATGCAATTTCTCAAATAAGGGAACCCGGGTGTCATTAGAAGTGTTTTGAGGAGGTTCCAACTTATTAGAGATCATGACCCGAGGAGATGTAGTAGTGGAAAGAGTTCCATCCGAAGATAATATTGTAGATCCACTAATAAAGCCATTGTCTCAGATTGTCTTTAAGCGTCATAGGAGTCTGATAGGAATCATACACATAGGTGATTGGCTTTAGGTCAAGCAGGAGATTGCTAGTCATAGGTGCCCAGCAAGCCAATCACGTGAGTGATGGCATATGTGACTTAACACGGAATCTTTTTGCTTATTATATTTTGGCTTTTATCACTTTATATTATTTATTACATATATGCATGTATATATTGTGATGTCCTTGGATCTGTGCAATGGGAATCGGATCGTGATGAGATCACGATAATGAGACTGATTCACCTTTAAACACAGATCCTAAATAATCCCGGTTATAGGTTACTCGAGAGGGACATCATGATAGCTGGACAGACTGGTGTGCTTTATACTCGTCCATATGATGGATGCAGCTGGTCTAATAGCTGGTCATGTGGGGACACTAGGGATATAGTACAGGCGCTCATTGGAGAATGAGTTCACTGATTGATCCACTTACAGAATACTGGATGGTTGATGATGCCTTATTGCCAGATAGCGATTCCGTAGTCCTAGTGGTGTATCTGGTTCTTAGACTTGAGACACCAAGGATGTCCTATATGAGTGCTCCACTCTTTGATACTAGACTTATAGGTTTGGATGTCCCAAATCTAGTATAGATGGTCATTGAGAGTGGCAGTCGACCTTATAAGGGCTATTGAGTGTTGATAGAGGATCATCCACTCTCGGCATCATGAGAGGAATATCTCATTTGTTCTTGCTCAGACAAATCCCTGGCTAGGGTCATTTGGATTGAGAGAGAAAGAGTTCTTCGGGAGAATCCGATTAGAGCGAGACTCGAGAAGAAACCGTATGGGTCTGACAGCACCATACCCGGTATATGGTCTCTGGGATATTAGATGGATGAGAGACTATAGGTACATGATAACTAAGGATAAACAGGTCTAATGGATTGGATTCCCCTGTATCATTTGGGGACTACGGCGTAGCAGTCTAATACGTTCGTAGTCGATGAGTTGAGTGAATTATTACAGAGATAATAATTCACCGAGCCAGAAAGAGTTCTAACAGCTATGACTCACGGCCAGCTTGATATTGGGCTTAGAGGGTCACACACATATGGTTGTTATTGCGATGAGTAGAGGTTCGGATATGAGATATCCGCTGGAGCCCCTATCTTATTGGATATCCAATAAGCCCTTGAATTTTTGGATCCCATAGATGAGATCCAATAAGAGCCCATGAGAGATTATTGGATAAAGATCCACTAATTTAAAAGGCTTGGGTAATTGGATGCAGATCCAATACCCACTAGGGGAGGATCCATTAGGGTTTGACAAGGGGCCTCTATAAATAGGAGGGATTCAGAGCCTCATAGGCTAGAGCCTTTGCTTGTGTCTCCTATTCTCCCCCCCCCCCTCTCCACCTTAGAGCAGGCCTAGAGTTTAGAAGAGTGTCGTCGCAGTCCTATTGTGTGGATCACCGCTAGAGAGGAGGACGCTTGACCTCCTTCACGCTCTCCTAGAGATCTGTAAGGAAACAGGGATATACGATCCCTCTAGGTAATACAATCTATTCTATATGCAGTTTGTTTCACGGATTTTTGCGCACTAATCTTCGCACGACGACGAACATCTCTTTGGGAATAGGGGATTTTGTTTTCTTATTCTTCCGCTACGCATGTGATGTCGCCCCTAAGATTTCCCAACAGCATCTACATCCCTTTTTTCGCAATCGATAGATCTGCCTCTATGGCACTGTGGCACTCCTTCGAATCTACCTCCATTCTAACTGATGCTTGGTTTTGGGTAGCTAAGTCCCTCTGGACTTGTCGTTGCTTCCTTGCCCCTTTTGACCCTCTACTTCAACACCTTTGTGTTCTCCAAGCAATTCTCTTGGTTAATGAAAAGATAGACTACAACTCTTATGCATGACTTGCACCATCATGTTGTAGGGTTTGTATCAATTCTGTTCTTATTAGCTTTCTTGGTAGTAACATTCACTTACTTAGCCTTGTCCTTTGACTTATCGGGCTCCCTTAAGCGAATATGAGCTCTGGAGCAGTCCAACTCTCTAGCCGCTCTAATCATATCTCTGCATGATCAAGTCCCCCCCATAGGATTCACTGGTTTTTACATTTGAAATTCTCCCTCGGTGGTACACAGCCCCCAGATGTTAATGACCAAGGATTTTATCCAATGTAAAATTCGATGCACACATGGAAGACCCGCCTCTACGATACCATGACATTCATTCCTTGAATCCATAGTCTTTCTTGTCGTCATATTGTTCACCGAAGTGGAGCTCCTAATAGCTCTCGATCATACTTCCATATGATATAGTCTCTCGTGGGGCTATATTCGTATATATCGCATTGCCATGAACTATTCCACCATGATCCGCTGGACCATGTCACCTCTTGGTGACATCTCCATTACATTCTAATCATTGTGGGATGAACTCAGATTGTGATCCCTCTATATGTGTGGCCTCTGCCAACATATCGCATGGCCTCTTTGTCAGAACCCTAGCAGATTCTGAGCTTTGAGTTGATAAAATATTTACTTTATGGATATAACAAGCATAGTTTATAAATTGTATGATGTCACAATTCTTTATTGAACTTTTATACATTTTACTTCTACCATTTTATATAGATACTAAGGAAGTTACTATATACAATCAAGATTTCAATTTGCATGGACAGTTTTAAAATAATATAGCCTTATACATAAAATTCAATTGACCCTAATCTTTATATTACCTCACTCTTGTGATGAATAATTCATCCATTTAGACATTACTTCAATAATATAAAATTTATTTTTTCTACGAATAATCAAATGTTAGTCCATCATGTTTCGAAGTCAACTTCTTATTGGCCTAACGATCTTCTTTTTCTTAATGACAATATAATTTTTTGCACTAGCATATAAAGATATTGCTCCAACATCATCTTGAGAATTAGAATAGTTGGCTAAAATCTTATATTAGTAATAATATATTTTCACTTGCTCATGAAATTTGGAATAATATACGATCAAGCATTATGCTTGTTTTGATATTAAAACTTATGATTAATAATACCAAGTTCACCTTAATGTGGATCATACAAATAATTGGTTTGTGAAAATTTGTCTAGTTTTTTTAATGCCATCAAGATAGTTTTTTTCAATTTTTTCTACAAAAGCAAACCAATGTACATAACACTAACTCTATTAAAGTACAATTATATTATTAGTTATTAGGTTTTGATAATGATTAACTTAAGTTGCTTATTAAATGAACAAATTCTCAGTTCAAGTCATTAGCATATAAAAGTTAAAATATTTCTACAAAAAGAAACTGTCAATATATTATAAGTTACCTATAATAAAATAATCTTAAAGCATTAGAATATGTTCGTCCTGAAATTTAAGTGATTGTAAAGTCAAAGTAGGCAAAACAAATATTTAAGATATTTTAATAAAATATCAATTTTGTCTTCATAGATTTTGATTATGTTAGACTTTTTAGTTCACTCCTATATACAATTGTTTATTAAAATTCATCTTTGTTATTTAGCATGAGTGAAACAAATTAATGAAAACAAAAGATATTTTTTTACAAATATTTTTAACTTTTCCATGCTTGTATACAATAATGATAACATCATATTATGACTCAAATTATCATGACATACTTGATGTTTATTGAAATGTTTTGTGCTTTTGATATAAAATAATGAATAAACATCTCGAAAAGTTAAATTGATAATAATTTCAGCTACATTTCGATATTTTTAACTTGTACGAAGAAGATCATAAACTAGATTCATGGAGAATGTGAACTAGATATTATTCAAATCATAAATTCTAAGAGTGAGAATTTTTGCACCATAAGATTTTCAGAAATTACAAGAAAGTTGATCGTCAAAAAAATTTAGCTGGTTTTATTTTCAAAAGAAATTTCAATGTGTGGAGTTTAGAACCATGCCTCGTGTACATAATCTCAAAAGGAGCATAAAGTATTAAATAACTAAAGGATTACAAGCCAATTCACAAAAGAGATGTTTATTTCTCTCTCAATTATATTTATGCACTTGAAGGATATGGAATAGATTTTTTCCAACTTACCACACATCAATTTTAAAGTGTTATATAAAGTATAAGCATTATGTTAAAAGATGACTTTATTTCTATAAATTATTTAATTAATAAATATAAGAAGCATAGTGTATAAAGTCATAATTCTTTATTTAATTTATGTACATTTTATTTCTACCATAAGATATGTTATTGCATACAAAGAAAGTTGCAATATACAATGAAGATTCTAGTTTCTAGACGACCATTGATAGTTTTAAAATACTAAAACCTTATACATATCATTTAATTGATCCTAATATTTAAAGCAACTCACTCTTGTGATGAACAATTCATCCATCAAGATACATTACTTCAATATTGTAATCTTTTTTTGTAAATAATTAAGTGTTAGCCTATCATGTTTCTAAGATAACTTTTCATTAGCCTAACGATCTTCCTCCTCTTAATGATAATGTAATTTTTCCCGATAGCATTTGATTAGCTTGCTCCAACATCATCTTCAGCATTAGAAGAGTTGGCAAAAATCTTAGGTCAGTAATAATTATTATATATTTGTTTATAGTATTTGGAATAACATATGATCCTGCATTATGGTGGTTTTGATATTAAAACTAATGATAAATAACACCAAGTTCTACTAAATGTGGACTATATAGGAAATATGTAATGTGAAAAGTTTTCTTAATTCTTTTAATACAAATCTAAAAGTTTATTTCATTTACTAATTTTGCTATATTAGACAATAGTTTTTATTGCTTCGTGTGCTTGTTAAAATTTAGATCTTGTTTAAAAATATTTTACTAACTAGAATTAATTTTATTTTTTAGCCATTGTTATCAAAGAGGTTATAGTTGGAGATGACATCAAATTATTCGATATAAAACCTTTTATCATTCCTCCTCTATATAATCCTGTACACCCTATACACTTGTAGGCTCATTGTCTTAATATCATAAAAAATAAACTGTAATGCATTATGCATTGTTATTATTTTACTTCGAGATGAACTAAAAATTATTAAAAATACATGTTTCTCTAATATTATCGATAAAATTGAAATGGTTAAATGGGAACTTGTAGAAAAGATAACTCAAATGAAATTTCAAATATTAACTTTCATTCGTGACAAGCATTATTATAACAATCGGTTCTATGTTTTTTTGAAAAAAATGTTGGATATAACTATTACCACATGAAATATAGTTATTTCATTATATTACATAATTATTCCAATATGATGTATTGTTTCTCAATATTATTTAATTATATAGTCTATAACCATAAATTGACAATTCGTGAGAGTGGGTTAAAGTTCCAATTTCCACTGTAAAAGCAGACCAACACATAAAATCCTCACTCCATTATATTATAACAATATTCCTAGCTCTTATATTTTAATGATGAATAACTTACATCATAGTTAAACGAAAAAATTTTAATTTCAAGTCACTAGTTGGTAATGAGTTGAAACATTCCTATAAAAAGATAGTATAAATACCTTATTAGTTGCTCATGATAAACTAGCATTGCACCATTAAAATATACTCATCTTGAACTTTAAGTGGTTATAATCTTAGAGTAGGCAAAACTAAAGTTTTGTAAAATTTTTATACAATTTTGACATTTTAGATTTTTAATATGTTTAACTTTTTAGTTCACTTCTTTTAACAATCCATTATTAAAATTTATCTTTTTTATGATATGAGTAAAATAATTCACATAAAAGCAAAGATAAATAATGGTAAATATTTTCAGGTTTGCTATCCATAAATACAATAATAATAACATCATATTTTGATTTAAATTATCATGAGATAATAGATATTTATTATAAAATATTATTCTTTTGATATAAAATAATCAACAAAGGACTCGAACAAATCAAGTTGACAATCAATACATCCATATTTTAATATTTTTAACTTATACGAAAAAGATCATCGACCATATTCTTGGACAAGGTGAATAAGATATTATTCAAATAAAAAATTGTAATAGTGAGAATTTTCACTCCACATTTAGATTTTCACATTTTACAATAATACTAAATTGACCACATAAAAAACTAAGTTGCTTCTCTTTTCAAATAAGAATTCTATGCATGGATAGTTCTATATCATACTTTATATACTTCATCTCAAGAAAAACATAACATATTAAACGATAAGGTATTACTTTATAATTCACAAAGTAAAGTCTAATTCCTTTCTTAGTTACTTTTATGCACTTGAAATATATGAAATAAATTTTTTTAAATTTACCAAACCACAATCTTAATAGTATTATATAAAGTATATGTATCATGTTAAAAAATTATAATATTCTTTTAAAATATTTACTTTATGGATATAACAAGCATAGTTTATAAATTGTATGATGTCACAATTCTATATTCAACTTTTATACATTTCAATTCTACCATTTTATACATTATTAGATACTAAGGAAGTTGCTATATACAATGAAGATTTTAGTTTGCATGGAAAATTTTAAAATAATATAGTCTTATGCATAAAATTTAATTGACCCTAATCTTTATATTACCTCACTCTTGTGACAAATAATTCATCTATCTAGACATTAATTCAATAATACAAAATTTATTTTTTCTATAAATAATCAAATGTTATTCCGTCACGTTTTGAAGTGAACTTCTTATTGGCCAACGATCTTCCTTCTATTAACGACAATGTAATTTTTTGCAATAGAATATAAAGAGATTTCTCCAACATCATCTTGAGAATTAGAATAGTTGGCTAAAATTTTATATTAGTGATAATATAGTTTCACTTACTTATGATATTTGGAATAATACATGATCAAGAATTATGCTTGTTTCATGGTTAAAACTTATGATTAATAATACCAAGTTTCCGTCAATGTGGACCATATAGATAAGTGGTTTGTGAAAATTTGTCTAGATTTTTTAATGCAATCAAGATAGTATTTTTTATTAATTTTGCTATATTATTCAACATTTTAGATTGTATTGTATGATTATTAAAATTTAGAACTTCTTTCAAAATATTTTACTAACATGAATTACTTTTATTTTTTAGCCATTACTATCAAAGAGATGAGATCAGATCTATTGATATTAAACCTTTAATCATACCTCCCCTTTATAATCTAATACACCTTACATCTCTTTGAGCTAATTTTTCTAATATCATAAAAAATAAATTGTAATGTATTATGCATTGTCATTATCTTACTATATGATGAATAAAAAATGATAAAATAAAAGTCTCTAATACAATCGATAAAATTGATATGGTTAGATATCAACTTAAGGAAAAAATAACTCAAATGAAATTATAAATATCAACTTTGAGTAGTTATAGATTGTCCATAATCATGATAAGTATTATTATATCAAATAATGCTCTCTTTAATGCTATTTTTAGAAATAGTAACATCCAAGTTTATAAGAAAAGAAGTTTTGAAATCATTATTACCACATAATATCAAGTTATATCATTATGTTGCAGAAATTTTCCAACAAGATGGATATTTTTTTCGATATTATTCAATTATATAGTTTATTAATGTAAATGTGCAATTCTTGTAATTGGGGTAGATTTTCAATTTCCTCTACATATGCAAACCAATATACATAACACTAACTCTATTAAAGTACAATTATATTATTAGCTACTAGGTTTTGATAATGAATAACTTAGTCACTAGTTAAATAAACAAATTCTCAGTTCAAGTCACTAGTATGTACCAAGTCAAAACATTTCTACAAAACAAAACTGTTAATACATTATAAGTTACCTATAATAAAATAATCTTAGAGTATTAGAATATGCTCATCTTGAAATTTAAGTGATTGTAATGTCAAAGTAGGCAAAACAAAGATTTAACATATTTTAATAAAATATCAATTTTGTTTTCTTAGATTTTGATTATGACTTTTTAGTTCACTCCTTTATACAAATGATTATTAAAATTCATCTTAGTTATTTAGCATGAGGGAAACAAATTAACACAAAACAAAAGATTTTTTTTACAAATATTTCTAACTTTACCATGCTTGTATACAATTATGATAACATCATATTATGACTTAAATTATCATGACACACATGATGTTTATTGAAATGTTTTATGCTTTAGATATAAAATAATGAACAAACATCTCGAATAAGTCAAATTAACAATAATTTCATCCACATTTTGATATTTTTAACTTGTACGAAGAGGATCATCAACTAGGTTCATAGAGAAGGTGAACTAGATATTATTCAAATTATAAATTCTAAGAGTGAGAATTTTTGCACAATGTTTAGATTTTCAGAAATTACAAGAAAGTTGATCGCAAAAAAATTAAGTTGGTTCTATTTTCAAATAAGATTTCTATATGTAGAGTTTAGAACCATGCCTCATGTACTTGATCCCAAAAAAAGCATAAAGTATTAGATGAGTAAAGGATTACTAGCCAATTCACAAAAGAGATACTTATTCTTCTCTCAATTATATTTATGCACTTGAAGGATATGGAATAGATTTTTTCCAACTTATCATACAACAATCTTTGAGTATTACATAAAGTATAAGTATTATGTTAAAAGATGACATTATTTCTATAAAATATTTAATTATTAAATATAACAAGCATAGTATATAAGATCAAAATTCTTCATTTAATTTATATACATTTCACTTCTACCATGAGATATGTTATGACATACAAAGAAAGTTACAATATACAACAAGATTTCAGTTTCTACACGACCATGGTCAGTTTTAAAAAACTAAAACCTTATGCATAATGTTTAATTAATCCTAATCTTTAAAGTAACTCACTCTTGTGATGAACAATTCATCCATCAAGATATATTACTTTAATATTATAAATTTTTTTTACAAATAATCAAGTGTTAGTCTATCATGTTTCAAAGACAACTTCTCATTAGCTTGATGGTCTTCCTCCTCTTAATGACAATGTAATTTTTTTGGTAGCATTTGATGAGCTTGCTCCAACATCATCTTTAGCATTAGAAGAGTTGGCAAAAATCTTATGTCAGTAATAATTATTATTTATTTGTTTATAGTATTTGGAACAGCATATGATCTAGCATTATGGTAGTTTTGATATTAAAACTAATGATAAATAACACCATGTTCTACTAAATGTGGACCATATAGGAAATATGTAACGTGAAAAGATATCTTCAATTCTTTTCATGCAAATCTGAAATCTTGTTTCTTATGCTATTTTTGCTATATTAGATAATAGTTTTTATTGCTTCATATACTTATTAAAATTTAGATCTTGTTTCAAAATATTTTACTGACTTGAATTTATTTTGTTCTTTAGCCATTGCTATTAAAGAGGCTATAGTTGGAGATGACATCAAATAATTTGATATAAAACTTTTTATCATTCCTCCTCTACATAATCCTGTATACCCTATACACCTATAGGCTTATTGTCTTGATATCATAAACAATAAACTCTAATACATTATGTGTTGTTATTATTTTATTTCGAGATTAATGAAAAAGTATTAAAATACATGTCTCTATAATATTATCGATAAAATTGAAATGATTAAATGTGAACTTGTAGAAAAGATAAACCAAATGAAATTTCAAATATTAACTTTCATCTGTGACAAATATTATTATAACAATCGGTTATATGTTTTCTTGAAACGAAAGTTGGATATAACATTGTTCCAATATGATGTATTATTTTCCAATATTATTTAATTATATAGTCTATTATCATAAATTGACAATTCGTAAAAGCGGGTTAGAGTTCAAATTTCCACTACAAAAGTAGACTAACACAAAATCCTCACTCCATTATATTATAACAATATTCTTAGGTCTTATATTTTAATGATGAATAACTTATATGATAGTTAAATGAAAAAAAATTAATTTCAAGTTAGTAGTTGGTAATGAGTTGAAACATTCCTATAAAAAGAAAGTATGAATACCTTATTAGTTGCCTATGATAAACTAGCATTGGACCATTAAAATACACTCATCCTTAACTTTAAGTAGTTATAATCTTAGAATAAGTAAAACTAAAGTTTTATAAAATTTTTATATAACTGTGACATTTTAGATTTTTAATATGTTTGACTTTTTAGTTCACTCCTTTTAACAATCTATTATTAAAATTTATCTTTTTTAGGATATGAGTACAAGAATTAACATAAAAGCAAAGATAAATAATTATAAATATTTTCAAGTTTGCTATCCATAAATACAATAATAATAACATCATATTTTGATTTAAATTATCATGAGATAATAGATGTTTATTGTAAAATATTATTCTTCTGATATGAAATAATCAACAAAGGACTCAAACTAATCAAGTTGACAATCAATACATCCATATTGTAATATTTTTAACTTGTATAAAAAGGATCATCAACTATATTCCTGGACAAGGTGAATAAGATATGATTCAAATAAATAATTGTAATAGTTAGAATTTTCACTCCACATTTTGATTTTCACATATTACAAGAATACTAAATTGACCACTTAAAAGACTATGTTGGTTCTCTTTACAAATAAGAATTCAATGCGTAGATAGTTTTACACCATGCTTTATATACTTCATCTCAAGAAGAGCATAAGATATTAAATGAGTAAGGTATTACTTGGTAATTCACAAAGTAAACTCTAGTTTCTCTCTTAGTTACTTTTATGTACTTGAAAGATATGAAATAAAATTATTTAAATTTAACAAACCCCAATCTTAATAGTGTTATATAAAGTATAAGTATCATGTTAAAAGATTATAATATTCTTTTAAAATATTTACTTTATGGATATAACAAACATAGTTTATAAATTCTATGATGTAACAATTCTTTATTCAACTTTTGTACATTTCACTTCTACCATTTTATACTTTATTAGATACTAAGGAAGTTGCTATATACAATGAAGATTTCAATTTGCATCCACAGTTTTAAAATAATATAGCCTTATACATAAAATTCAATTGATCATAATCTTTATATTACCTCACTCTTATGATAAATAATTCATCTATCTAGACATTACTTCAATAGTGTAAAATTTATTTTTTCTATGAATAATCAAATGTTAGTCCATCACGTTTCGAAGTCAACTTCTTATTGGCCTAACGATCTTCCTTCTCTTAATGATAATGCATTTTTTTACACTTGCATATAAAGAGATTGTTCCAACATCATCTTGAGAATTAGAATAGTTAGCTAAAATCTTATATTAGTAATAATATAGTTTCACTTGCTTATGATATTTGGAATAATATACGATCAAGCATTATGCTTATTTCGATGTTAAAACTTATAATTAATAACACCAAGTTCACCTCAATGTGGACCATATAAATAAGTGGTTTATGAAAATTTGTTTATTTTTTTAATACCATCAAGATAGCTTTTTTTTAAACTAATTTTGCTATATTATTCAACATTTTAGATAGTATCGTATTGTTGGGAAAAACATGTTAAAGCGGAATAATTCTTTTCCCTCTTTGTGTATCAAAATGGGTTCCTCATCAAAATACCAACTTGATATCAAAATAAAAATATCAACCAGTACAGCATAAACAATAGAGTAATAAATTAATCACATAGTGAGATCAAATCTTTTAACGTGAAAAACCCAATGCGGGAAAAACCACGGGACCGTAGTCCACCTCAAACTTCCACTATCAATAGTAATGATAACAAGTTTACAGTAAATCTTCTCTAGAATAACCAGAGGATCACAATAACATCAAGAACATGGATCTTGGCTCAAGAATAACATATCATCTTCACAAAAGATGGATCTCATCAAAAGAGAATTCTAGGTCTCACAAAGTGGGTATAGCAGGAAAGTACCTCAGAGAGGGTAAACTATAGATCAACACCATCAGGATTGTAGAGTTTGCTGCAATGATTCTTCACATAAAATTTGGGCCAAAGAAGACGACGTTTGGCTACTGATCATCAAGCAGAAAACTCAAAAACCTTACTTTCTCTCTCCTTTTTCTCTCTTTGCTATTTTCTCTCTCTCTAAGCCATCGCTGCGCATGCTGAACTCTCTCTCACATCCAGACCCATGTCGTTGCCCTATTCTTTTGCTTTTAATTGCTAATTTAGGCCCAAAAAAGCCCAATTGTTCAAGCCCACATATGGGTTGGACCCAACAATTCTCCTCCTCCAACTCATATGGTTGGCTATACTAAGCCTGCTCTTCACCTACATGTTCAAGCTTCTCCTTAAGTAAAGACTTTGTCAATATATCTGAACCATTCTCATTTATATGCACTTTTTCCAATTGTAATTCTTTCATCTTAAGCACGTCACAAATCCAATGATATCTCACATCAATATCACATCAATATGCTTTAATCTAAAATAGTATGTTGAATTTTTGGAGAGGTGAATGGCACTCTGGCTGTCACAGTAAATAGTATATCTTTCCTATTTCAAGCCCAATTCCTGTAGAAACCTTTTTATCCATAGAGCTTCCTTATAGGCTTCAGTAATTGCTATATATTCTGCTTCTTTGGTTGATAGAGCAACACAATTCTATAACATTGATTGCTATGTATTCTGCCCAATGTTCCTTTCCAGGATTAGAGAGAAATCGGTTGACAACTCTAATTGCATGAGCTATATCTGGCCTAGTACAAACTATAGCATACATCAAACTGCCTATTGCAGATGAGTAAGGCACTCTGGACATTTCTTCTTTTTCTTTCTCACTTGTAGAACATTGTTGCGAACTAAACTTGAAATGACCTACAAGTGGAGAACAAAAGATAGCCAAATCATCCTTTTCTTCCTATCACGAAGAATCTTCATACCATGTATTTATTTCACCGATCCCAAGTCTTTTATAGCAAAAGATATACTTAACTCTCTTTTAAGCTTTTCAATTTTACCAACATCATGACCAACAATCAGCATATCATCAACATATAGCAGGAGAATAATGAAATCATCATCTAAAAATTTCTTCATAAACACACAATAATCAAATGTGGTTCTATCATACCCTTGGCTCATCATAAAGGAATCAAACTTCTTGTATCACTGTCTAGGTGCCTATTTAAGTCCATATAAGCTTTTCCTAAGCTTACACACCAGATTTTCTATTCTCTTGACTTTGAATGGTTGTTCCATGTAAATTTCTTCTTCTAAGTCACCATGAAGAAATGCTGGTTTCACATCAAGTTGCTCGACTTCTAAATTTAAGTGGGCAGCCAAACCAAGAATAACTCGGATAGAGGACATTTTCACCACAAGAGAAAATATTTCTTCAAAGTTAATACCTTTCTTCTGACTGAATCCTTTCACAACTAATCGTGTCTTTTATCTTTGCTGTGAGCTATTATTTTCGGTCTTCAATTTGTAAACCCACTTATTCTTGAGAGCTTTCTTCTCTTTAGGCAACTTTACTAAGTCATATATGTGGTTCTCAAGCAAGGATCTCATCTCTTCTTGCATGGCTTTAACCCACTCATTCTTATGCTCATGTAGAATAACTTTTTGGTAAGTTTCTAGCTCTCCCCCATCAGTAACTCTCTAGTGGATCTTCTCAATAGAATTTCAATTGGTGGTGGAGGTTCTTGTTCAATTGGTTCAGCATCATCAACTGTAGAAGTATCATCACTTGCATTCTCACCATAATCTTCTTGTTCATCTCTCCCATGATCATCATAATCTATAGGTGAAGGAACTGGACCCAAACTTCAAGGAATATAAATAGAGGTTTCTGGCTTCTCAATATTATCGCCATCATCAAACAAAACAATTGGTCTTTAAGAAATATATCTCTGCTTCTAATAATCTTCTTGTTTACTAGATCCCATAATTTGTAGGATACAATTGGTCTTTAAGAAATATAACTCTTTATGATCATATCCCAAGAAGATACAAGCTTTTGCTTTATTATCAAGCTTGAACCTTTATCTTTAGGAATATGAATAAATGCTTTACACCCAAAGACTCTCAAGTGATTATAAGATATATCTTTTCCTTTTCATACTTTATATGGAACATCACCTTCTAGAGGAACTGATGGAGAAAGATTTATCAGGTCAATTGTAGTTCTCATAGCCTCCCCCAAAATGACTTCGGTAACTTGGTGTGGGAAAGTATACACCTAATCATTTCTTCAATGGTTCTGTTCATCCTTTCTACCACACTATTTTGCTGAAGAGTTTTAGGAACTATTTTCTCAAGCCTGATACTATGGAACCTGCAATAATTCTTAAAAGGACCCTTGTACTCGCCACCATTATCTGATCGAACACACTTTAGCTTTCTACCAGTTTCTCTTTCAACACTAACATGAAACTCCTTGAAAACATCGAGTACCTAGTCTTTAGATTTCAAAGCAAAAGCCCACACTTTTCTAGAATTGTCATCAATAAAAGTAACAAAATAAAGGACACCTCTAAGGGTTCTAGTTTGCATAGTACAGACATCAGTATGAACTAAATCAATAACATCTGCTCTTATAGATGATGGATATGTATGAAATGCAACTCTATGTTTTTTCAACTAAGCAATAATCACAAGATTTAAAAGATGTACCTTACAACTCTGGTAAGAACTACTTTCTAGCAAGAGTTTGAAGTCCATTCTCACTGATATGACCAAGCCTCTTGTGCCAAAGATCTATACTTTTACCCTTCTAAATTGCATTAATCTCTTCTTTGTGTGGCTTAGCTTCCATAACATAAAATGAGTTAAGCTTCTTTCATCTTACCACAATTAGAGAACCTTTAGTGAGTTTCCATTTGCTTTCACCAAAATAATGTGTAAATCCCTCATCATCAAGTCTGCCTATAGATATCAAGTTAAGACGAATATTTGGAACATTCCTTACATCTTTGAGTATCAATTTGCTCGCAATACTAGTCTCCAAACAAATATCTTTAATACCCACAATCTTAGATGTACTACTGTTTCCCATTCTGATATTACCAAAATTACTAGTAGTGTAAGATCTAAAGAAATCAACATGAAAAGTAATATGAAATGAAGCACTAGAGTCAATTACCCAGTTACTATCCTGAGCTGCAAGAATGACATAATCGTCATCACAAACAATAGTGATATTACCTTCAACAGCAACTGTATTGGTCTCTTTCTCAATTTTCTTCATTTCATTCTGTTCTCGCTTCCAAAACCTACACTCTTTTTTTATGTGACCTGGTCTGTTACAGTGGAAATATTTGATATCTTCTCTAGACTTGGATCTTCCTTTATAACCATGTGGATTTCTACTATGACTTCTTCCACGTTTTTCTTATTTTTCAATAACAAAAGCCCCAAAAGAATATTCACCCTGTTTTTTCCTTCTAGCATCTTCATTTAGCAAACTGTCTTTAATCATATCTATAGTTAGAGTCCCCTCTGGTGTGGAGTTACAAATTATTACCACAAACATTTCCTAACTTTCTGGTAAAGAGCTGAGAAGTAGTAATCCTTGCATCTCATCATCTATATTTATTTTCATAGCAATAAGCTTGTTTGCAAGACTCTGAAAGTGCTCAACAATATTACCACCATCTTTATACTTTAAAATTACAAGCCTTATGAGGAGAAAATTTCTATTTTCCACTATCTTTTTCGCAAAGAGGTTTTTTAACCTTTGCCAAACAACATCAGCTCTGGTTTCATCAGAAATAGCAAGTTTATATCCATCCATCTTCTAATATAGGCAATAGCTTTTCTATGTTGAACTTCTCATTCTTCATCGTCCATAGTAGAAGGTTTATCTTTAACTTGATGAGTTTATATAAATCTTTGCAATAAAGTAAATCTTCCATCATATGCCTCCAAGTAGAATAATTTGACGAGTTCAATTTAATCATACCATCTTATTACTCCATTTCAATCACACAAGAAAAACTAGCACCAAACAACCTACTGCTCTAATACCACTTGTTGGGAAAAACCTATTAAAGCGGAATAATTATTTTCCCTATTTATGTATCAAAATGGGTTCCCCATCAAAATACCAACTTGATATCAAAATATAAATATCAACCAGTACAGCATAAATAATAGAGCAATAAATCAATCACACAGTGAGACCAAATTTTTTAACGTGGAAGACCCAATGCGGGAAAAACCACGGGATCATAGTCCACCTTAAACTTTCACTATCAATAGTAATGACAACAGGTTTATAGTAAATCTTCTCTAGAATAACCAGAGGATCATAATAACATCAAGAACATAGATCTTGGCTCAAGAATAGCATATCATCTTCACATAAGATGGATCTCATCAAAAGAGAATTCTAGGCCTCACAAAGTGGGTATAGCAGAAAAGTACCTTAGAGAGGGTAAACTATAGATCAACATTGTTAGGATTATAGAGTTTACTGTAAGGATTCTCCACATAAAATTTAGGCCAAAACAGACGACGTTTGGCCACTGATTGTCAAGCAGAAAACTCAAAAACCTTATATTCTCTCTTTTTTCTCTCTCTACGCGCCATCGCTGCTGCACATGTTCGCCGTGCATGCTGATCTCTCTCTCTCATCCAAACCCACGTCGCTGCCCTATTCTTTTGCTTTTAATTGCTAATTTAGGCCCAAAAAAGCCCAATTGTCCAAGCCCACATATGGGCTGGACCCAACACATATGATTATTAAAATTTAGATCTTCTTTCAAAATATTTTGCTAACATGAATTACTTTTAATTTTTAGTCATTGCTATCAAAGAGGCGATAGTTGGAGATGAGATCAGATCTATTGATATTAAACATTTAAATTCAATACACTTTACATCTCCTTGAGCTAATTTTTCTAATATTATAAAAAATAAATTGTAATGCATTATGCATTGACATTATCTTACTATGTGATGAATAAAAAATGATAAAATAAAAGTCTCTAATACTATCGATAAAATTGAAAAGGTTAGATGTCAACTTATGGAAAAAATGACCCAAATGAAATTATAAATATCAAATTTGAGCAGTTATAGATTATTCATAAGCATAACAAGTATTATTATATCAAAAAATGCTCTCTTTCTATTTCTAGAAATAAAAACATTCAAGTTTATAAGAAAAGAAGTTTTGACAATATAATTACCACATAAAATCAAGTTATATCATTTTGTTGCAGAAATTTTCCAACAGTATGGATATTTTTTTCGATATTATTCAATTATATAGTTTATTATTGTAAATGTGTAATTCTTGTAATTGGGGTAGATATTCAACTTCCTCTACAAATGCAAACTAATGTACATAACACTAACTCTATTAAAGTACAATTATATTATTAGCTACTAGGTTTTGATAATGAATAACTTAGTCATTAGTTAAATGAACAAATTCTCAGTTCAAGTCACTAGCATGTACCAAATCGAAACATTTCTACAAAAAGAAACTGTCAATACATTATAAGTTTCCTATAATAAAATAATCTTAGAGCATTAGAATATGTTTATCTTGAAATTTAAGTGATTATAATGTCAAAGTAGGCAAAACAAATATTTAAAATATTTTAATAAACTATTAATTTTGTCTTATTAAATTTTGATTATGTTTGAATTTTTAGTTCACACTTTTATACAATTGATTATTAAAATTCATCTTTGTTATTTAGCATGAGGGAAACAAATTAACGCAAAACAAAAGATTTTTTTTTTTCAAATATTTTTAACTTTACCATGCTTGTATACAATCATGATAACATCATATTATGACTCAAATTATCATGAAACACATGATGTTTATCGAAATTTTTTGTGCTTTAGATATAAAATAATGAACAAACATCTTGAATAAGTCAAATTGAAAATAATTTCATCCACATTTTGATATTTTTAACTTGTACGAAGAGGATCATCAACTAGGTTTATGAAGAAGGTGAACTAGATATTATTCAAATCATAAATTCTAAGAGTGAGAATTTTTGCACCATGTTTAGATTTTCAGAAATTACAAGAAAGTTGATCATGAAAAAGATTAAGTTGCTTTTATTTTCAAATAAGATTTCTATGTGTGGAGTTTAGAACTATGCCTCGTGTACTTGATTGCAAAAAGAGCATAAAGTATTAGATGACTAAAGGATTGCTAGCCAATTCACAAAAGAGATATTTATTCATCTCTCAATTATATTTAAACATTTGAAAGATATGGAATAGATTTTTTTCAACTTACCATACAACAATCTTAGAGTGTTATGTAAAGTATAAGCATTATGTTAAAAGATGACATTATTTCTATAAAATATTTAATTAATAAATATAAAAAGCATAGTATATAAGGTCACAATTCTTTAAGGTCACAATTCTTTATTTAATTTATATACATTTCACTTTTACCATGAGATATGTTATTACATACAAAGAAAGTTATAATATACAATGAAAATTTTAGTTTCCAAACGACCATGGTCAGTTTCAAAAAACTAAAACCTTATGCATAACGTTTAATTGATCCTAATCTTTAAAACAAGTCAATCTTATGATAACAATTCATTCATCAAAATATGTTACTTTAATGTTATAAATTCTTTTAGAAGCAATCAAGTGTTAGCCCATCATGTTTCTAAGACAACTTCTCATTAGCCTGATGGTCTTCCTCCTCTTAACGACAATGTAATTTTTCTCAATAGCATCTGATGAGCTTGCTTCAACATCATCTTCAACATTGGAATAGTTGACAAAAATCTTAGGTCAGTAATAATAATTATTTATTTATTTATAGTATTTGGAATAACATACGATCTAGCATTATGGTAGTTTTGATATTAAAACTAATTATAAATTGTTGAATCTCATGTTTTGATGATGAAACTAATTGATTGTGTTTAGATGTTTAACTGCATTTTGAGTGATGCAGGTTGACTCGATCAGGATTAGACAGTTGACGCAAGAGGAATTGACGTTGCGCCGGAGGAGATCACGTTAGGATATTGGACGGCAAAATGCTTCGTACGTCGGGCATCGGGCCTAGGAGAGTGGAATTGCACCAAGGATATTGGAGTTGCGGAGGTCAATTGTCGATTGGGCAACAAGCCGCAAGAGAGGACGATGCGCTGAAGAATCAGACGAAGCGCCAACCAATGACGTGCTGGGCAACAGAATGTTAATTTGCGTTGTAATAATTGTCTAGATCAGAGTAGAGTTTTGGCTTGTGTGTGCAGGATTAACTATGATAACGATGAAGACATAAAGTGAAACAAAGTGCCGGAGTCAAGCGCAAAGGATTCATTGGGAGTTCGAGAGTCCGAGGGAAGTCTGAAGGTTCGTCAGGAATGCTGCCGGAACTAGTCGAGAATGAGTAGGGAGCTTACCGAAGGGTTTTTGGAAGCTCGCCGAAAGGTATGTCGGAAGTTCACGGAGCTCGTCGAGAAAGATCGTAGCTTGCCGAAGAAGCTCGTCAGAACTCGTCAAGATCAAATCGTGAAGTCTAGGAGCTTGTCGGGAGTCCGCAGAATGGTTTCCGAGAGTTTATCGGAAGACCGTCGGAAGTTCACTAGAAGAAGTCTTAACTTACGGACTTTGTAATAGCTTAGGAAATGTCTTTAAATTCATAGTTAGCATGTTAATTAGGGTTAGGATTAGGTATTAATCTTATAACCCAAGTAGGGGCCAATTGGGCCCGAGTTTGGACTGGTTTGGGCCAAGTTTGGATCCCAACCAGTGAGCTAAAATAGTGTAGGTGGTGCACCGCCTAGAACCTGAAAGGTTGGGCGGTGGAATCGCCGGACTGGACGGTGGCACCGCCCAGCACCTGAGCCAGGCGGTGGCATGTTTTGATGATGAAACTAATTGATTGTGTTTAGATGTTTAACTGCATTTTGAGTGATGCAGGTTGACTCGATCAGGATTAGACAGTTGACGCAAGAGGAATTGACGTTGCGCCGGAGGAGATCACGTTAGGATATTGGACGGCAAAATGCTTCGTACGTCGGGCATCGGGCCTAGGAGAGTGGAATTGCACCAAGGATATTGGAGTTGCGGAGGTCAATTGTCGATTGGGCAACAAGCCGCAAGAGAGGACGATGCGCTGAAGAATCAGACGAAGCGCCAACCAATGACGTGCTGGGCAACAGAATGTTAATTTGCGTTGTAATAATTGTCTAGATCAGAGTAGAGTTTTGGCTTGTGTGTGCAGGATTAACTATGATAACGATGAAGACATAAAGTGAAACAAAGTGCCGGAGTCAAGCGCAAAGGATTCATTGGGAGTTCGAGAGTCCGAGGGAAGTCTGAAGGTTCGTCAGGAATGCTGCCGGAACTAGTCGAGAAGAAGTTCACTCGAAAAAGTTCTACTTAACTTAACGGACCTTTGTAAAGCCTTAGGAAATGTCTTTAAATTCATAGTTAGCATGTTAATTAGGGGTAGGATTAGGTATATAATCTTATTAACCCTAAGTAGGGGCCAATTGGGCCCGAGTTTGGACTGGTTTGGGCCAAGTTGGATCCCAACCAAGGGAAGACTAAAATAGTGTAGGTGGTGGCACCGCCTAGAACCTGAAAGGTTGGGCCGGGTGGAATCGCCGGAACTGGACGGTGGCACCTGCCCAGCACGCTGAGCCAGGCGGGGGCACCGCCCAGCACCCAAAGAGCTAGGCGTGGCACCGTTGGACTGGGTGGTGGCAACCGCCCATATACACTATCAGTGTCAGAACTGACAGGCGTTGCACCGAGCTATCTTCGGAACCAAAGAGGAATTCAAATGTTGGAGCCCAAATTTAGAATCCTCTTAGGCCTATAAATACCCCTTCAATTCTCGAGCAGAGATTACAACTTTTTAGGAAGCAATAGATTGAGATAAAAGCCTTAGCAAAGTCTTTAGCAAGTCTTGTTTTCAATTGCTTGAGTGTTCACCTCCTTCTTTCTCGTTGAAAATTTATAAGAGTGTGAACCACTTGTAAATGGTTGTAAGAGGGGTATTTGTCCTTCCCCTTCAAGTGATTTGCTAGTGGAAGTTGGGAGCCTCCTCAAAGAAGGCTTCGCAAGTGGATGTAGGTCATTTTGACTGAACCACTTTAAAATTGGCATGTTCTCTGGTTTGCATTTACTTATTGCTATTTACCTTACTGCAAACTTTCATACGTGCTTTACTTCCTCATTACTTTTGCTGCACACCTTTATGAATACGCTTTCAAGTTAAGCACTTCCAAGTTCGGTTTTTATCATATGAAAAAGTTTCCAAAATCGACATTTTAATCTGTTGCACTAATTCACCCCCCCCCTCTTAGTGCCACTCCGATCCTAACAATTGGTATCAGAGCCCGGTATTTCTCATTTCGGATTTACACCCGAGAGAAATGGCTCTTCATGGCTTTCAAGAGGGCTTTTCGGTTTTTCATCCACCATTGTTTAACGGATTGGACTACACTTATTGGAAAACTCGAATGAGAGTTTTCTTGATTTCTATGAATTTGGATTTATGGAATATTGTTGAAAACGGTTTTCAACTTTCCTCTAAACCGATGAACGAATGGTCGGATTTGGAGAAGAAGTATTTTTCTTTAAACGCAAAGGCTATGAATGCCTTATTTTGTGCTTTGGACCAAAATGAGTTCAATCGAATTTCTATGTGCGAAACGGCTTTTGATATTTGGCGAACACTTGAAATCACACACGAGGGAACTAGTAGAGTCAAAGACTCGAAAGTTAACATTTTATTACATGATTTTGAGCTTTTTCGAATGCAACCAAGCGAGACTATAGGCGACATGTACACCCATTTCACAGATGTCGTCAATAATCTAAGAGTTCTTGGTAAATATTTTTCGAATTTTGATCTCGTAAGATCTTAAGATCCCTTCCAAAAAGATGGGATCATAAAATAACCGTAATACAAGAGATAAAAAATTTAAATGATTTTCCATTAGAAGAATTAATCGGGTCATTAATGACCTATAAAATGACACATTTGGAACATTTTGAACCCGATGAGCACTTAAACCACCTTCCAAAGAATAGGAAGGATTTGGAACTCCGGACAAATGAATACCACTTGAGCGATGACTCAAGTGATGAGGACAATGATGAACTTGAACTTCGAACACTAAATCTTAATAAGTTCATTAAACAAAAATCTAAAATAAACAATGAACTTGAATGGAGGAAGAGGCCAAAGAAGAGGAAGGCAACCAAGGATGAATCAAGAACTTCCAAAGGTGAAACAGCGAATTGGGCTTTGATGGGCTTCGACTACAAGGTAAGTAACTCAATTCTCTTGAATTATTTTGAAATTACTTGAAGTTTTTCATGAGTGCTTAATTTAGATAGTAGGAATAGGAAATAAAAAAATTATTTTTCAAAAATTATATCATGTTTTTCTTTTTAGCATTTTTGAAAAATTAAAAATTTGATCATGAAAAGTATATTGCTAAGGTTTCATGCATGTTATGTTTTGAAATGTTGAATGATGTATGCAACGTTAGGGATGATAATTATATGATATGTGATAATTCTTAGGATTAATCCATGCATGTGTATCTTGATGATTTTATGTCATGCATGAGTTTTTGAAGTAAATGTTGATTTGAAACTCTCATTTTAGATAAACATGTTTTTGGTCTAATCATTTTTATGACGAATTAAGATGACATTCTCATGACATATTAAGATGACATAGTGCATGTACATCTATGTATGAATTTTTTGATAGTCTTTTGATGATAGATGTGATATCATGATGTGTTTGGTCTTGACGGCTTCACGACGAAACTTATATTTCGATTTTAAATGATGATACATATTTTCACAAAAGACTTGAATACCCTCACATGAAATCAATTGTATGAAATGAAAATGAATTTTCTATCCTATTGAGATTAATGAATTTATTTTACCAATCTTGTGAATCTCATGAAAATAAATATGATGAATATTTTGAAAATAAATGAGTGTATCATGCATTTTGTCTTAATGATTTCTCTTGAACATACTTTTTGAAATCATACTTGATGATGAATATCAAGATATTAAAAGAATACTATCATGGAATCATGTTTGATGATTTGTTTTATGAAATTTACATTTTCATCTTAAATGTACACTTGTTTTATTAAAGGTAAAGGCATGCTTATAAGAAGCAAATCACATGAATATAAATTTATAAAAACGAAATGTGATCCTCTATCTTATTGACTTTTCAATAAATCTATGCTTGTCATGTATGAATTTATTGAATGTGACTTTGAGGATGATTTCAGATTTCACAAATTATTGATTCATACTTATGACATGAGACACATTTTAAATATGAATCATGTTCAATGCTTCAATCATGTTATATCTCGCTTAATTCATTTTGTTCTCCTAGATTTATTTACCAAAGTGGAGAATCTTTCGAATGAATGAAATGATACAAATGAATCACTTATCGATATGTCTTTTTGAAATATCTTTTTATTATGATATTGATAATTTGAGATGCCTGTTGGAATTCATGACATGAGATAATTGAATCCTTTACTTACTCTGGCTTGAAAATAGATGTTTAAAATCTTGCTTGATGAGTTGTTTTATAAGATTTTGCCTTTACGTCTTAAACTTTCATGCTTATCTTGATTTGGCATATAATGACTAAGGCATGCTTAGATGAAAATAATCACTTAAAAAATGTTTTTCCCATTTGATCGAGATTAATGATTTCATAATATTTTTGTGAATCTTGAAATTGATTTTGATGAATTGATTATGAATTTCAAGTTAATGATTTGATTTGAATTAGTTTTATCCAAATCATAATCTTGATCTTAAAAAATTGGAATCACAAATAATATCTTTTGGTATTCATGACTTGAATTTGATTAAAACATTGCATGCTTAAATTAATCATTCTCCTATGTTTCAAAAATTCTTTAAATGCCTTATGTGATGATTGAAAATTAATTTGCTTTATGATGAATCACGAATCATGACTTGATCTATGATATTGATATATTTTAATCATGATCCTTGGTTGTATAATTCTTTTGCTCTATTAAAAAGATTTGTCGAATGAATCATATCCTTCTTGAATTTTCTTGAAATCATGACATGATTTTGTAATATGGCTTGTGTAATGATTAAAAATTTTTTCCATTGATTTCTCTCTTTTTTCGATAATGATAAAGGGGGAGTTAGTTTACTAGCCTGCATATTTCAAAGGAAGGAAAATTTGCTAGCTCGATCATTTCATTGAAAGAACTTGCTATCATGAACACTACTATGAATTGCAAATCTTGCAATATAAGAGAAGCAAAGAAATTGCTATCTCGAAAGAACAAAAACGTGAATATCTTTTAAAATAGCTAGAGCTACTTCTCCTTTTTGTTGATGACATAGGGGGAGAAAGATTGCTAGCTCAAGGCAAATGCTAGCTAGCTTGTACTCTTCCCTTCTTTTCGGCAATGACATAGGGGGAGAAAGATTGCTAGCTCAAGGCAAATGCTAGCTAGCTTGTACTCTTCCCTTCTTTTCGATAAAAACAAAAGGGAGAAAGCTTTTGCTAGTTAGAACATGCAAAGAAAAGCAAAGTGTAATCTTGCACAAGAAGTGTTGAATTGCCATAATTGAACTTAAGAATCTTACTATGCTTTTGTGCTTATATGTTGTGACGAAAATCTTGCTTCATGTTACAAAAACGTGAATATCTTTTAAAATAGCTAGAGCTACTTCTCCTTTTTGTTGATGACATAGGGGGAGAAAGATTGCTAGCTCAAGGCAAATGCTAGCTAGCTTGTACTCTTCCCTTCTTTTCGGCAATGACATAGGGGGAGAAAGATTGCTAGCTCAAGGCAAATGCTAGCTAGCTTGTACTCTTCCCTTCTTTTCGATAAAAACAAAAGGGAGAAAGCTTTTGCTAGTTAGAACATGCAAAGAAAAGCAAAGTGTAATCTTGCACAAGAAGTGTTGAATTGCCATAATTGAACTTAAGAATCTTACTATGCTTTTGTGCTTATATGTTGTGACGAAAATCTTGCTTCATGTTACAAAAACGTGAATATCTTTTAAAATAGCTAGAGCTACTTCTCCTTTTTGTTGATGACATAGGGGGAGAAAGATTGCTAGCTCAAGGCAAATGCTAGCTAGCTTGTACTCTTCCCTTCTTTTCGATAAAAACAAAAGGGAGAAAGCTTTTGCTAGTTAGAACATGCAAAGAAAAGCAAAGTGTAATCTTGCACAAGAAGTGTTGAATTGCCATAATTGAACTTAAGAATCTTACTATGCTTTTGTGCTTATATGTTGTGACGAAAATCTTGCTTCATGTTACAAAAACGTGAATATCTTTTAAAATAGCTAGAGCTACTTCTCCTTTTGTTGATGACATAGGGGGAGAAGTATATGATGACTTCATGTATTGAATTGAATATTATATATATATTTGCATGATGGTTTACATGTTTTTCATAACATGTGATGAATGTTGCTTGGATTTATGATAATCCAAGTGTTCTATCAATGACATATTGATAGGGGGAGTTGGTTAAACTCCGAGGAGTTAAGGTTAACTCCGGTAGTCATCAATTAGTTGTCATCATCAAAAAGGGGGAGATTGTTGAATCTCAAATTTTGATGATGAAACTAATTGATTGTGTTTAGATGTTTAACTTCATTTTGAGTTATGTAGGTCGACTCGATCAGGATTAGAGAGTTGACGCAAGAGGAATTGACGTTGCACCGAAGGAGATCACGTTAGGATATTGGACGACAGAACGCTTCGTACGTCGGGCATTGGGCCAAGGAGAGCGGAATTGCACCAAGGATATTCGGGTTGCGGAGGTCAACCGCCGATTGGACAACAAGCCGCAAAAAGAGGACGATGCGCTGAAGAATCAGACGAAGCGCCAACCAATGACGTGCTGGGCAACAGAATGTCAATTTGCGTTATAATAATTATCTAGATCAGAGTAGAGTTTTGGCTTGTGTGTGCAGGATTAACTACGATAACGATGAAGACATAAAGTGAAACAAAGTGCCGGAGTCAAGCGCGAAGGATTCATTGGGAGTTCGAGAGTCCGACGGAAGTCTGAAGGTTCATCGGGAATGCTGCCGGAACTAGCCGAGAATGAGTAGGGAGCTAGCCGAAGGGTTTTCGGAAGCTCGCTGAAAGGTACGTCGGAAGTTCGCGGAGCTCGTCGAGAAAGATCGTAGCTTGTCGAAGAAGCTCGTCAGAACTAGCCAAGATCAAATCGTGAAGTCTAGGAGCTTGTTGGGAGTCCGCAGAATGGTTTCCGAGAGTTTATCGGAAGTCCACCGGAAGTTCACCGGAAGAAGTCTTAACTTACGGACTTTGTAATAGCTTAGGAAATGTCTTTAAATTCATAGTTAGTATGTTAATTAGGGTTAGGATAGGTATTAATCTTATAACCCAAGTAGAGGCCAATTGGGCCCGAGTTCGGATTGGTTTGGGCCAAGTTTGGAGCCCAACCAGTAAGCTAAAATAGTGTAGTTGGTGGCACCGCCAGACTAGGCGGTGTCACCGCCTAGAACCTAAAAGAAGGTTGGGCGGTGGCACCACCCAACACCTGAGCTAGGCGGTGGCATCGTCGGTTTGGGCGGTGGCACCGCCCAGCACCCGAAGAGCTAGGCAGTGGCACCGCTGGACTAGGCGATGGCACCGACCAGTACACTGTCAGTGTCAGAACTGACAGCGGTGGCTCCGCTAGCTTCGGGAACCGAAGAGAATTCAAATTTTGGAGCCTAAATTTGAATCCTCTTGAGGCCTATAAATGCCCCTCAATTCTCAGCAGAGATTACAACTTTTTAGAACCAATAGATTGAGATAAAAGCCTTAGTAAAGTCTTTAGCAAGTCTTGTTTTCAATTGCTTGAGTGTTCACCTCCTTCTTTCTCATTGAAAATTTGTAAGAGTGTGAACCACTTGTAAAAGGTTGTAAGAGGGGTATTTGTCTTTCCCCTTCAAGTGATTTGTTAGTGGAAGTTGGGAACCTCCTCGAAGAAGGCTTCGCAAGTGGATGTATGTCATTTTGACCGAACCACTTTAAAATTGGCGTGTTCTCTAGTTTGCATGTACTTATTGCTATTTACCTTACTGCAACTTTCATATGTGCTTTACTTCCTCATTACTTTGCTGCACACCCTTTACTAACACGCTTTCAAGTTAAGCACTACACTAATTTCACGTTTTCCAAGTTCGGTTTTTACCATACGAAAAAGTTTCCAAAAACCGACGTTTTAATCCACTACACTAATTCACGTTTTCCAAGTTCGGTTTTTACCATACGAAAAAGTTTCCAAAACCGACGTTTTAATCCACTACACTAATTCACGTTTTCCAAGTTCGGTTTTTACCATACGAAAAAGTTTCCAAAACCGACGTTTTAATCCACTACACTAATTCACGTTTTCCAAGTTCGGTTTTTACCATACGAAAAAGTTTCCAAAACCGACGTTTTAATCCACTACACTAATTCACGTTTTCCAAGTTCGGTTTTTACCATACGAAAAAGTTTCCAAAACCGACGTTTTAATCCACTACACTAATTCACGTTTTCCAAGTTCGGTTTTTACCATACGAAAAAGTTTCCAAAACCGACGTTTTAATCCACTACACTAATTCACGTTTTCCAAGTTCGGTTTTTACCATACGAAAAAGTTTCCAAAACCGACGTTTTAATCCACTACACTAATTCACGTTTTCCAAGTTCGGTTTTTACCATACGAAAAAGTTTCCAAAACCGACGTTTTAATCCACTACACTAATTCACGTTTTCCAAGTTCGGTTTTTACCATACGAAAAAGTTTCCAAAACCGACGTTTTAATCCACTACACTAATTCACGTTTTCCAAGTTCGGTTTTTACCATACGAAAAAGTTTCCAAAACCGACGTTTTAATCCACTACACTAATTCACGTTTTCCAAGTTCGGTTTTTACCATACGAAAAAGTTTCCAAAACCGACGTTTTAATCCACTACACTAATTCACGTTTTCCAAGTTCGGTTTTTACCATACGAAAAAGTTTCCAAAACCGACGTTTTAATCCACTACACTAATTCACGTTTTCCAAGTTCGGTTTTTACCATACGAAAAAGTTTCCAAAACCGACGTTTTAATCCACTACACTAATTCACGTTTTCCAAGTTCGGTTTTTACCATACGAAAAAGTTTCCAAAACCGACGTTTTAATCCACTACACTAATTCACGTTTTCCAAGTTCGGTTTTTACCATACGAAAAAGTTTCCAAAACCGACGTTTTAATCCACTACACTAATTCACGTTTTCCAAGTTCGGTTTTTACCATACGAAAAAGTTTCCAAAACCGACGTTTTAATCCACTACACTAATTCACGTTTTCCAAGTTCGGTTTTTACCATACGAAAAAGTTTCCAAAACCGACGTTTTAATCCACTACACTAATTCACGTTTTCCAAGTTCGGTTTTTACCATACGAAAAAGTTTCCAAAACCGACGTTTTAATCCACTACACTAATTCACGTTTTCCAAGTTCGGTTTTTACCATACGAAAAAGTTTCCAAAACCGACGTTTTAATCCACTACACTAATTCACGTTTTCCAAGTTCGGTTTTTACCATACGAAAAAGTTTCCAAAACCGACGTTTTAATCCACTACACTAATTCACGTTTTCCAAGTTCGGTTTTTACCATACGAAAAAGTTTCCAAAACCGACGTTTTAATCCACTACACTAATTCACGTTTTCCAAGTTCGGTTTTTACCATACGAAAAAGTTTCCAAAACCGACGTTTTAATCCACTACACTAATTCACGTTTTCCAAGTTCGGTTTTTACCATACGAAAAAGTTTCCAAAACCGACGTTTTAATCCACTACACTAATTCACGTTTTCCAAGTTCGGTTTTTACCATACGAAAAAGTTTCCAAAACCGACGTTTTAATCCACTACACTAATTCACGTTTTCCAAGTTCGGTTTTTACCATACGAAAAAGTTTCCAAAACCGACGTTTTAATCCACTACACTAATTCACGTTTTCCAAGTTCGGTTTTTACCATACGAAAAAGTTTCCAAAACCGACGTTTTAATCCACTACACTAATTCACGTTTTCCAAGTTCGGTTTTTACCATACGAAAAAGTTTCCAAAACCGACGTTTTAATCCACTACACTAATTCACCCCCCCCTCTTAGTGCCGCTCCGATCCTAACATAAATAACACTAAGTTCTACTAAATTGACCACATAAAAAACTAAGTTTGTTATATTTTCAAGTAAAAATTCCATGCATGGAGAGTTTTACACCATGCCTTATATACCTCATCTCAAAAAAAGCATAACATATTAAATGACTAAGGTATTACTTGGTAATTCATAAAGTAAACTCTAATTCCTCTCTTAGTTACTTTTATGCACTTGAAAGATATGAAATAAAATTTTTTAAATTTACCAAACCAGTGAGCTGGTACATGCTAATGAATTTTGCCTACTTAGATATTACAATCACTTAAATTTCAAAATGAGCAAATTCTAATGCTCTAAGATTATTTTATTATAGGTAACTTATAATGTATTGATAGTTTCTTTTTATAGAAATGTTTCGACTTGGTACATGCTAGTGACTTGAACTAAGAATTTATTCCTTTAACTTGCAACTAAATTATTTATCATCAAAACCTAGTAGCTAATAATATAATTGTACTTAAATATAGTTAGTGTTATGTACATTGATTTGCAGTTGTAGAGAAATTGAAAATCAACCCCTATTACAAGAATTATGCATTTATAATAATAAACTATATACCTGAATAATATAAAAAATATCTATCTTGTTGGAAAATTTCTGCAACATAATGATATTATTTGGTTTCATGTGGTAATAGTGATGTCAAAACTTCATTTCTTATAAACTTCGATATTTCTATTTCTAGAAATAGAAAGAGAGCATTCTTTGATATAATAATACTTGTCATGATTATGCACAATCTATAACTGCTCAAAATTAATATTTATAATTTCAATTGGGTTATTTTTTCCTCAAGTTGACATCTAACCATATCAATTTTTTTGATAGTATTAGAGACTTTTATTTTATCATTATTTATTCATCACATATTAAGATAATGATAATGCATAATATAATTTATTTTTATGATATTAGAAAATTTAGCTCAAGTAGATGTAAGGTGTACTAGATTATATAGGAGAGGTATGATTAATGGTTTAATATCAATAGATCTAATCTCATCCCCAACTATCGCCTCTTTGATAGTAATGGCTAAAAAATAAAAGTAATTCATGTTAGTAAAATATTTTGAAAGAAGATCTAAATTTTAATAATCATATGATATTATCTAAAATATTGAATAATATAGCATAATTAGTTTAAAAAAATGCTATCTTGATAGCATTAAAAAAACTAGACAAATTTTCACAAACCACTAATTTTTATGGTCCACATTGAGGTGAACTTAGTCTTATTAATCATAAGTTTTAACATTGCAACATGCATAATGCGTGATCGTATATTATTCCAAATATCTTCAGCAAGTGAAACTATATTATTACTAATATAAGATTTTAGCCAACTATTCTAATTCGCAAGATGATGTTAGAGCAATCTCTTTATATGCTAGTACAAAAAATTACATTGTCGTTAAATAAAGGAAGATCGTTAGGCCAATAAGTTGTCTTCGAAACGTGATGGACTAACATTTCATTATTCGTAAAACAAATAAATTTTGCATTATTGAAGTAATGTGTAGATGGATGAATTATTTATCAAAGAGTGAGGTAATATAAAGATTAGGGTCAATTGAATTTTATGCATAAGGCTATATTATTTTAACACTTTTCATGTAAACTGAAATCTTCATTGTATATAACAACTTCTGTAGTATCTAATAATTTATAAAATGGAAGAAATAAAATGCTTAAAAGTTGAATAAAGAATCGTGACATCATACAATTTATAAACTATGCTTGTTATATCCATAAAGTAAATATTTTATAAGAATACCATCATCATTGGACATGATACTTATAGTTTATATAACACTATTAAGATTTAAATTAAAAAAAAATTTCATATCTTTCAAATGCATAAAAGTAAGTAAGAGAGGAATTAGAGTTTACTTTGTGAATTACTAATTAATATTTTAATAGTTTAATATGTTATGCTCTTCTTGAGATTAAGTATATAAAGCATGGTGTAAAACTCTCCATGTATAGAATTCTTATTTAAAAAGAGACCCAACTTAATTTTTTATGTTGTCAATATAGTATTCTTATAATATATAAAAATCTAAATGTGGATTGAAAATTCTCTCTATTATAATTTTATATTTGAATAATATCTTGTTCATCTTATTCAGGAATATATTTGATGATCCTCTTCATACAAGTTAAAAATATTAAAATACGGATGTATTAATTATCAACTTGACTTGTTCGACTTCTTTGTTGATTATTTTATATCAGAAGAATAATATTTTACAATAAACATCTATTATCTCATGATAATTTAAATCAAAATATGATGTTATCAATATTGTATTTATTGTTAGTAAACCAAAAACTATTTGTAATTATTTATCTTTGTTTTTATATTAATTCTTTTACTCATATCCTAAAAAAGATAAATTTTAATAATGTATTGTTCAAAGGAGTGAACTAAAAAGTCAAACATATTAAAAATTTAAAATGTCATAATTGTATAAAAATTTTACAAAACTTTTGTTTTGCCTACTCTAAGATTATAACCACTTAAAGTTCAAGATGAGTGTATTTTAATAGTCCAATGCTAGTTTATCATGGGCAACTAATAAGGTATTTATATTATCTTTTTATAGCAATGTTTCAACTCATTACCAACTAGTGACTTGAAATTAAAATTTTTTCATTTAACTATCATGTAAGTTATTCATCATTAAAATATAATAGCTTAAAATATTATTATAATATAATGGAGTGAATATTTTGTATGTTGGTCTGCTTTTGTAGTGGAAATTGGAACTCTAACTCGCTCTAACGAATTGTCAATTTATGGCAATAAACTATATAATTAAATAATATTGAGAAATAATACATCATATTGGAACAATTATGCAATATAATGACATAACTATGATTTATGTAGTAATAGTTATATCCAACCTTTTTTTCAAGAAAACATAGAACCAATTATTATAATAATACTTTTCATGGATGAAAGTTAATATTTGAAATTTTATTTGGGTTATCTTTTCTACAAGCTCACATTTAATGGTCATTATAGCAATGTTTTAACTCATTACCAACTAGTGACTTGAAATTAAAATTTTTTCATTTAACTATCATGTAAGTTATTCATCATTAAAATATAATAGCTTAAAATATTATTATAATATAATGTAGTGAAGATTTTGTGTGTTGGTCTACTTTTATAGTGGAAATTGGAACTCTAACTCGCTCTAACGAATTGTCAATTTATGGCAATAAACTATATAATTAAATAATATTGAGAAATAATACATCATATTGGAACAATTATGCAATATAATGACATAACTATATTTTATGTGGTAATAGTTATATCCAACCTTTTTTCAAGAAAACATAGAACCGATTGTTATTTATGCTTTTCACGGATGAAAGTTAATATTTGAAATTTCATTTGGGTTATCTTTTCTACAAGCTCACATTTAATGGTCATTATAGCAATGTTTTAACTCATTACCAACTAGTGACTTGAAATTAAAATTTTTTCATTTAACTATCATGTAAGTTATTCATCATTAAAATATAAGAGCTTTGAATATTGTTATAATATAATGTAGTGAAGATTTTGTGTGTTGGTCTACTTTTATAGTGGAAATTGGAACTCTATCCTATCCTACTCTCACTAATTGGAACAATTATGCAATATAATGACATAACTATGATTTATGTAGTAATAGTTATATCCAATATTCTTTTCAAGAAAACATAGAACCAATTATTATAATAATACTTTTCATGGATGAAAGTTAATATTTGAAATTTTATTTGGGTTATCTTTTCTACAAGCTCACATTTAACAATTTTAATTTTATTGATAATATTTGAGAGACATGTGTTTTAATAATTTTTAGTTTATCTCCAAGTAAAATAATGACAACGCATAATGCATTACAGTTTATTGTTTATGATATTAAGACAATGAGCCATAGGTGTATAGAGACTATAGAATTATGTAGAGGAGGAATGATAAAAGGTTTTATATCGAATGATTTGATGTCATCTCGAGCCATAGCCTCTTTGATAACAATGGCTAAAGAACAAAATTAATTCATTTAGTAAAATATTTTGAAACAAGATCGAAATTTTAACAAGCATACGAAGCAATAAAAACTATTGTCGATTATAGCAAAATTAGTAAATGAAATAAGTTTTTAGATTTGCATGAAAAGATTTGAAGATAACTCTTCATATAACATATTTCCTATATGGTCCACATTTAGTAGAACTTAGTGTTATTTATCATTAGTTTTAATACCAAAACTACCATAATGCTAGATCATATGCTATTTCATATACTATAAACAAATAAATAATAATTATTACTGACCTAAATTACTATGGTTGGATTGTAACTTGAAGAAAAAATGACCCAAATGAAATTATAAATATCAACTTTGAGTAGTTATATATTATCTATAATCATGACAAGTATTATTATATCAAAGAATGCTCTATTTTTATTTCTAGAAATAGAAACATCCAAGGTTATAAGAAAAGAAGTTTTGACATCACTATTACCACATGAAATCAAGTTATATCATTATGTTGCAAAAATTTTCCAACAGGATGGATATTTTTTTCAATGTTCTTCAATTATATAGTTTATTATTGTAAATGTGTAATTCTTGAAATAGGGGTAGATTTTCAATTTCTTCTACAAAAGCAAACCAATGTACATGACACTAACTCTATTAAAGTACAATTATATTATTAGCTATTAGGTTTTGATAATGAATAACTTAAGTCGTTTGTTAAATGAACAAATTCTCAGTTCAAGTCATTAGCCTATAAAAGTTGAAATATTTCTACAAAAGAAACTATCAATATATTAAATGTTACCTATAATAAAATAATCTTAGAGCATTAGAATATGTTCATCCTAAAATTTAAAATTTAAGTGATTGTAAAGTCAAAGTAGGCAAAACAAATATTTAAGATATTTTAATAAAATATCAATTTTATCTTCATAGATTTTGATTATGTTAGACTTTTTAGTTCACTCCTTTATACAATTGATTATTAAAATTCATCTTTGTTATTTAGCATGAGTGAAACAAATTAACGCAAAACAAAAGATTTTTTTTACAAATATTTTAACTTTTCCATGCTTGTATACAATCATGATAACATTATATTATGAATAAAGATCTCGAATAAGTCAAATTGATAATAATTTCAACTACATTTCAATATTTTAACTTGTATGAAGATGATCATCAACTAGGTTCATGGAGAATGTGAACTAAATATTATTCAATTCATAAATTCTAAGAGTGAGAATTTTTGCACCATATTTAGATTTTCAGAAATTACAAGAAAGTTGATCATCAAAAAAATTTAGCTGTTTTATTTTCAAAAGAAATTTCAATGTGTGGAGTTTAGAACCATGCCTCGTGTACATGATCCCGATCCCAAAAGGAGCATAAAGTATTAAATGATTAAAGGATTACAAGCCAATTCACAAAAGAGATGCTTATTCCTCTCTCAATTATATTTATGCACATATGGAATAGATTTTTTTCCAACTTACCATATAACAATCTTAAAGTGTTACATAAAGTATAAGCATTATGTTAAAAGATGACTTTATTTCTATAAAATATTTAATTAATAAATATAAGAAGCATAGTGTATAAGGTCACAATTCTTTATTTAATTTATGTACATTTTACTTTCTACCATAGATATATTATTGCATACAAAGAAAGTTACAATATACAATGAAGATTCTAGTTTCTAGACGACCATTGATAGTTTTAAAATACTAAAACCTTATGCATATCGTTTAATTGATCCTAATCTTTAAAGCAACTCACTCTTGTAATGAACAATTCATCCATCAAGATATATTACTTCAATATTATAATTTGTTTTATAAATAATCAAGTGTTAGCCTATCATGTTTCTAAGATAACTTTTCATTAGCCTGACGATGTTTTTCCTCTTAATGACAATGCAATTTTTTCTGGTAGCATTTGATTAGCTTGCTCCAACATCATCTTCAACATTAGAAGAGTTGGCAAAAATCTTAGGTTAATAATAATTATTATTTATTTGTTTATAGTATTTGGAATAGCATATGATCCTGCATTATGGTAGTTTTGATATTAAAACTAATGATAAATAACACCAAGTTCTACTAAATGTGGACCATATAGGAAATATGTAATGTGAAAAGTTATCTTTAATTCTTTTAATACAAATCTAAAAGCTTATTTCATTTACTAATTTTGCTATATTAGACAATAGTTTTTATTGCTTCGTGTGCTTGTTAAAATTTAGATCTTGTTTAAAAATATTTTACTAACTAGAATTAATTTTATTTTTTAGCCGTTGCTATCAAAGAGGTTATAGTTGGAGATGACATCAAATTATTCGATATAAAACCTTTTATCATTCCTCTACATAATCCTGTACACCTTATAAAGCTGTAGGCTCATTGTCTTAATATCATAAAAAATAAACTGTAATGCATTATGCATTGTTATTATTTTACTTCGAGATGAACTAAAAATTATTAAAAATACATGTTTCTCTAATATTATCGATAAAATTGAAATGGTTAAATGAGAACTTGTAGAAAAGATAACTCAAATGAAATTTCAAATATTAACTTTCATTCGTGACAAGCATTATTATAACAATCGGTTCTATGTTTTTTTGAAAAAAAGGTTGGATATAACTATTACCACATGAAATATAGTTATTTCATTATATTGCATAATTATTCCAATATGATGTATTGTTTCTCAATATTATTTAATTATATAGTCTATAACCATAAATTGACAATTCGTGAGAGTGGGTTAAAGTTCCAATTTCCACTGTAAAAGCAGACCAACACATAAAATCCTCACTCCATTATATTATAACAATATTCTGAGCTCTTATATTTTAATGATGAATAACTTACATCATAGTTAAATGAAAAATTTTTAATTTCAAGTCACTGGTTGGTAATGAGTTGAACATTCCTATAAAAAGACAGTATAAATACCTTATTAGTTGCTCATGATAAACTAGCATTGCACCATTAAAATATACTCATCTTGAACTTTAAGTAGTTATAATCTTAGAGTAGGCAAAACTAAAGTTTTGTAAAATTTTTATACAATTTTGACATTTTAGATTTTTAATATGTTTAACTTTTTAGTTCACTCCTTTTAACAATCCATTATTAAAATTTATCTTTTTTATGATATGAGTAAAATAATTCACATAAAAGCAAAGATAAATAATGGTAAATATTTTCAGGTTTGCTATCCATAAATACAATAATGATAACATCATATTTTGATTTAAATTATCATGAGATAATAGATATTTATTATAAAATATTATTCTTCTGATATAAAATAATCAACAAAGGACTCGAACAAATCAAGTTGACAATCAATACATCCATATTTTAATATTTTTAACTTATACGAAAAAGATCATCGACCATATTCTTGGACAAGGTGAATAAGATATTATTCAAATAAAAAATTGTAATAGTGAGAATTTTCACTCCACATTTAGATTTTCACATATTACAATAATACTAAATTGACCACATAAAAAACTAAGTTGCTTCTCTTTTCAAATAAGAATTTTATGCATGGATAGTTCTATATCATGCTTTATATACTTCATCTCAAGAAAAACATAACATATTAAACGATAAGGTATTACTTCATAATTCACAAAGTAAAGTCTAATTCCTTTCTTAGTTACTTTTATGCACTTGAAATATATGAAATAAATTTTTTTAAATTTACCAAACCACAATCTTAATAGTATTATATAAAGTATAAGTATCATGTTAAAAAATTATAATATTCTTTTAAAATATTTACTTTATGGATATAACAAGCATAGTTTATAAATTGTATGATGTCACAATTCTATATTCAACTTTTATACATTTCAATTCTACCATTTTATACATTATTAGATACTAAGGAAGTTGCTATATACAATGAAGATTTTAGTTTGCATGGATAATTTTAAAATAATATAGTCTTATGCATAAAATTTAATTGACCCTAATCTTTATATTACCTCACTCTTGTGACGAATAATTCATCTATCTAGACATTAATTCAATAATACAAAATTTATTTTTTATATAAATAATCAAATGTTATTCCGTCACGTTTTGAAGTGAACTTCTTATTGGCCTAACGATCTTCCTTCTATTAACGACAATGTAATTTTTTGCAATAGAATATAAAGAGATTTCTCCAACATCATCTTGAGAATTAGAATAGTTGGCTAAAATTTTATATTAGTGATTATATAGTTTCACTTACTTATGATATTTGGAATAATACATGATCAAGAATTATGCTTGTTTCATGGTTAAAACTTATGATTAATAATACCAAGTTCCCCTCAATGTGGACCATACAAATAAGTGGTTTGTGAAAATTTGTCTAGATTTTTTAATGCAATCAAGATAGCATTTTTTATTAATTTTTCTATATTATTCAACATTTTAGATTGTATTGTATGATTATTAAAATTTAAAACTTATTTCAAAATATTTTACTAACATGAATTACTTTTTTTTTTTAGCCATTCCTATCAAAGAGATGAGATCAGATCTATTGATATTAAACCTTTAATCATACCTCCCCTTTATAATCTAATACACCTTACATCTCTTTGAGCTAATTTTTCTAATATCATAAAAAATAAATTGTAATGTATTACGCATTGTCATTATCTTACTATATGATGAATAAAAAATGATAAAATAAAAGTCTCTAATACAATCGATAAAAAATATATGGTTAGATATCAACTTAAGAAAAAAATAACTCAAATGAAATTATAAATATCAACTTTGAGTAGTTATAGATTGTCCAATAATCATGATAAGTATTATTATATCAAAGAATGCTCTCTTTCTATTTTTAGAAATCGAAACATCCAAGTTTATAAGAAAAGAAGTTTTGAAATCATTATTACCACATAATATCAAGTTATATCATTATGTTATAGAAATTTTCCAACAAGATTGATATTTTTTTCGATATTATTCAATTATATAGTTTATTAATGTAAATGTGCAATTCTTGTAATTGGGGTAGATTTTCAATTTCCTCTACATATGCAAACCAATATACAAAACACTAACTCTATTAAAGTACAATTATATTATTAGCTACTAGGTTTTGATAATGAATAACTTAGTCACTAGTTAAATGAACAAATTCTCAGTTCAAGTCACTAGTATGTACCAAGTCAAAACATTTCTACAAAATAAAACTATCAATACATTATAAGTTACCTATAATAAAATAATCTTAGAGTATTAGAATATGCTTATCTTGAAATTTAAGTGATTGTAATGTCAAAGTAGGCAAAACAAATATTTAACATATTTTAATAAAATATCAATTTTGTTTTCTTAGATTTTGATTATGACTTTTTAGTTCACTCATTTATACAAATGATTATTAAAATTCATCTTAGTTATTTAGTATGAGGGAAACAAATTAACACAAAACAAAAGATTTTTTTTACAAATATTTCTAACTTTGCCATGCTTGTATACAATTATGATAACATCATATTATGACTTAAATTATCATGACACACATGATGTTTATTGAAATGTTTTGTGCTTTAGATATAAAATAATGAACAAACATCTTGAATAAGTCAAATTGAAAATAATTTCATCCACATTTTGATATTTTTAAATTGTACGAAGAGGATCATCAACTAAGTTTATGAAGAAGGTGAATAAGATATTATTCAAATCATAAATTCTAAGAGTGAGAATTTTTGCACCATGTTTAGATTTTCAGAAATTACAAGAAAGTTGATCGCAAAAAAATTAAGTTGGTTCTATTTTCAAATAAGATTTCTATATGTAGAGTTTAGAACCATGCCTCGTGTACTTGATCCCAAAAAAAGCATAAAGTATTAGATGAGTAAAGGATTACTAACCAATTTACAAAAGAGATACTTATTCTTCTCTCAATTATATTTATGCACTTGAAGGATATGGAATAGATTTTTTCTAACTTATCATACAACAATCTTTGAGTATTACATAAAGTATAAGTATTATGTTAAAAGATGACATTATTTCTATAAAATATTTAATTATTAAATATAACAAGCATAGTATATAAGGTCAAAATTCTTTATTTAATTTATATACATTTCACTTCTACCATGAGATATGTTATGACATACAAAGAAAGTTACAATATACAATGAAGATTTCAGTTTCTAGACGACCATGATCAGTTTTAAAAAACTAAAACCTTATGCATAATGTTTAATTAATCCTAATCTTTAAAGCAACTCACTCTTGTGATGGACAATTCATCCATCAAGATATATTACTTTAATATTATAAATTTTTTTTACAAATAATCAAGTGTTAGCCCATCATGTTTCGAAGACAACTTCTCATTAGCCTGATGGTCTTCCTCCTCTTAATGACAATGTAATTTTTTTGGTAGCATTTGATGAGCTTGCTCCAACATCATCTTTAGCATTAGAAGAGTTGGCAAAAATCTTATGTCAGTAATAATTATTATTTATTTGTTTATAGTATTTGGAATAGCATACGATTTAGCATTATGGTAGTTTTGATATTAAAACTAATGATAAATAACACCATGTTCTACTAAATGTGGACCATATAGAAAATATGTAACGTGAAAAGATATCTTCAATTCTTTTCATGCAAATCTGAAATCTTGTTTCTTATGCTATTTTTGCTATATTAGATAATAGTTTTTATTGCTTCATATGCTTATTAAAATTTAGATCTTGTTTCAAAATATTTTACTGACTTGAATTTATTTTGTTCTTTAGCCATTGCTATTAAAGAGGCTATAGTTAGAGATGACATCAAATAATTTGATATAAAACTTTTTATCATTCCTTCTCTACGTAATCCTGTATACCCTATACACCTATAGGCTTATTGTCTTGATATCATAAACAATAAACTCTAATACATTATGTGTTGTTATTATTTTATTTCGAGATTAATGAAAAAGTATTAAAATACATGTCTCTATAATATTATCGATAAAATTGAAATGATTAAATGTGAACTTGTAGAAAAGATAAACCAAATGAAATTTCAAATATTAACTTTCATCTGTGACAAATATTATTATAACAATCGGTTCTATGTTTTCTTGAAACGAAAGTTGGATATAACATTGTTCCAATATGATGTATTATTTTCCAATATTATTTAATTATATAGTCTATTATCATAAATTGACAATTCGTAAAAGCGGGTTAGAGTTCAAATTTCCACTACAAAAGTAGACTAACACAAAATCCTCACTCCATTATATTATAACAATATTCTTAGGTCTTATATTTTAATGATGAATAACTTATATGATAGTTAAATGAAAAAAACAAGTCAGTAGATGGTAATGAGTTGAAACATTCTTATAAAAAGAAAGTATGAATACCTTATTAGTTGCCTATGATAAACTAGCATTAGACCATTAAAATACACTCATCCTTAACTTTAAGTAGTTATAATCTTAGAGTAACCAAAACTAAAGTTTTATAAAAAATTTATATAACTGTGACATTTTAGATTTTTAATATGTTTGACTTTTTAGTTCACTCCTTTTAACAATCCATTATTAAAATTTATCTTTTTTAGGATATGAGTAAAAGAATTAATATAAAAGCAAAGATAAATAATTACAAATATTTTCAAGTTTGCTATCCATAAATACAATAATAATAACATCGTATTTTGATTTAAATTATCATGAGATAATAGATGTTTATTGTAAAATATTATTCTTCTGATATGAAATAATCAACAAAGGACTCGAACTAGTCAAGTTGACAATCAATACATTCATATTTTAATATTTTTAACTTGTATGAAAAGGATTATCAACTATATTCCTGGACAATGTGAATAAGATATGATTCAAATAAATAATTGTAATAGTTAGAATTTTCACTCCACATTTTGATTTTCACATATTACAAGAATACTAAATTGACCACTTAAAAGACTAAGTTGGTTCTCTTTACAAATAAGAATTCTATGCGTAGATAGTTTTACACCATGCTTTATATACTTCATCTCAAGAATAGCATAAGATATTAAATGAGTAAGGTATTACTTGGTAATTCACAAAGTAAACTCTAATTCCTCTCTTAGTTACTTTTATGTACTTGAAAGATATGAAATAAAATTTTTTAAATTTAACAAACCCCAATCTTAATAGTGTTATATAAAGTATAAGTATCATGTTAAAAGATTATAATATTCTTTTAAAATATTTACTTTATGGATATAACAAGCATAGTTTATAAATTGTATGATGTAACAATTCTTTATTCAACTTTTGTACATTTCACTTCTACCATTTTATACTTTATTAGACACTAAGGAAGTTGCTATATACAATGAATATTTCAATTTGAATCGACAATTTTAAAATAATATAGCCTTATACATAAAATTCAATTGATCATAATCTTTATATTACCTCACTCTTGTGATAAATAATTCATCTATCTAGACATTACTTCAATAGTATAAAATTTATATTTTTCTACGAATAATCAAATGTTAGTCCATCATGTTTCGAAGTCAACTTCTTATTGGCCTAACGATCTTCCTTCTCTTAATGATAATGCATTTTTTTACACTTGCATATAAAGAGATTGTTCCAACATTATCTTAAGAATTAGAATAGTTGGCTAAAATCTTATATTAGTAATAATATAGTTTCACTTGCTTATGATATTTGGAATAATATACGATCAAGCATTATGCTTGTTTCGATGTTAAAACTTATAATTAATAACACCAAGTTCACCTCAATGTGGACCATATAGATAAGTGGTTTATGAAAATTTGTCTAGTTTTTTTAATACCATCAAGATAGCTTTTTTTTTACTAATTTTGCTACATTATTCAACATTTTAGATAGTATCGTATTGTTGGGAAAAACATGTTAAAGCGGAATAATTCTTTTCCCTCTTTATGTATCAAAATGGGTTCCTCATCAAAATACCAACTTGATATCAAAATAGAAATATCAACCAGCACAGCATAAACAATAGAGCAATAAATTAATCACATAGTGAGACTAAATCTTTTAACGTGAAAAACCCAATGCGGGAAAAACCATGGGATCGTAGTCCACCTCAAACTTCCACTATTAATAGTAATGATAACATGTTTACAGTAAATCTTCTCTAGAATAACTATAGGATCACAATAACATCAAGAACATAGATCATGGCTCAAGAATAGCATATCATCTTCACATAAAATGGATCTCATCAAAAGAGAATTTTAGGTCTCACAAAATGGGTATAGCAGGAAAGTACCTCAGAGAGGGTAAACTATAGATCAACACCATTAGGATTGTAGAGTTTTCTACAATGATTCTTCACATAAAATTTGGGCCAAAAAAGATGACATTTGGCTACTGATCGTCAAGCAGAAAACTCAAAAACCTTACTTTCTCTCTCCTTTTTCTTTCTCTGCTATTTCCTCTCTCTCTCTCTGAGCCACCGCTGTACACGTTGAACTCTCTCTCATCCAGACCCATGTCGCTGTCGTATTCTTTTGCTTTTAATTACTAATTTGGGCCCAAAAAAGCCCAATTGTCCAAGCCCACATATGGGCTGGACCCAACAATTCTCTCCCTCCAACTCATATGGTGGGCTGTACTAAGCCTGCTCTTCACCTACATGCTTCAAGCTTCTCCTTAAGCAAAGACTTTGTCAATATATCTGAACCATTCTCATTTATATGCACTTTTTCCAATTGTAATTCTTTCATCTCAAGCACGTCACGAATCTAGTGATATCTCACATCAATATGCTTTTATCTAGAATGGTATGTTGAATTTTTGGATAGGTGAATGGCACTCTGGCTGTCACAGTAAACAGTATATCCTTCCTATTTCAAGCCCAATTCTTGTAGAAACTTTTTCATCCATAAAGCTTCCTTACAAGCTTCAGTAATTGCTATGTATTCTACTTCTGTGGTTGATAGAGCAACACAATTCTGTAACATTGATTGCCAAGAGACCGCTCCCCGTGCAAATGTCATCAAGAACCCTGAAATGGACTTCCTGGAATTAGTATCACCTACCATGTTTGCATCTATATACCCTTCTAACGCAGTTTCATCACTGCCAAAACACAAACACAACCTAGAAGTACCTCTTAGATATCTTAATATCCATTTCACTGCTACATAATGTTCCTTCTAGGATTAAAGAGAAATCGACTGACAACTCCAATTGCATGAGCTATATCTGGCCTAGTACAAACTATAGCATACATCAAACTGACTATTGCAGATGAGTAAGGCACTCTGGACATTTCTTCTTTTACTTCTCACATTGTAAAATATTGTTGCGAACTAAGCTTGAAATGACCTACAAGTGGAGAAACAAACTGCTTTGGCTTTACTTATGTTGAATCTTTCAATAATCTTTTCAATGTAAGTCTCTTGAGATAGCTAAATCTTCATTTTATTCCTTTTCTTATAGAACATTATTGCGAACTCAGCTTGAAATGGACCTACAAGTGGAGAACAAAAGATAGCCAAATCTTTCTTTTCTTCCTATCACAAAGACTCTTCATACCAGTATTTGTTTCACCGATCCCAAGTCTTTATAGCGAAAGACTTACTTAGCTCTCTTTTAAGCTTTTCAATTTTACCATATCATGACCAACAATCAGCATATCATCAACATATAGCAGGAGAATAATGAAATCATTATCTAAAAATTTCTTCATAAACACACAATAATCAAATGTGATTCTATTATACCCTTGGCTCATCATAAAGGAATCAAACTTCTTGTACCACTATCTAGGTGCCTATTTGAGTCCATATAAGCTTTTCCTAAGCTTACACGCTAGATTTTCCATTCCTTTGACTTTGAATGGTTGTTCCATGTAAATTTCTTCTTCTAAGTCACCATGAAGAAATGTTGTTTTCACATCAAGTTGCTCAACTTCTAAATTCAAGCGGGTAGCTAAACTAAGAACAACTCGGATAGAGGATATTTTCATCACAAGAGAAAATATTTCTTCAAAGTTAATACATTTCTTCTGACTGAATTCTTTCATAACTAATCGTGTCTTTTATCTTTGCTGTGAGCTATTATTTTCAGTCTTCAATTTGTAAACCCACTTATTCTTGAGAGCTTTCTTCTCTTTAAGCAATTTTACTAAGTCATATATGTGGTTCTCAAGCAAGGATCTCATCTCTTCTTGCATGGCTTTAACCCACTCATTCTTATGCTCATTTAGAATAACTTTTTGGTAAGTTTCTGGCTCTCCTCCATCAGTAACTCTCTAGTGGATCTTCTCAATAGAATTTCAATTGGTGGTGGAGGTTCTTGTTCAATTGGTTTAGCATCATCAACCGTAGAAGTATCATCACTTGCATTCTCACCATAATCTTCTTGTTCATCTCCCCCATGATCATCATAAACTACAGGTGAAGGAACTGGACCCAAACTTCAAGGAATATAAATAGAGGTTTCTGGCTTCTCAATATTATCGCCATCATCAAACAATTGGTCTTCAAGAAATATATCTCTACTTCTAATAATCTTCTTGTTTACTAGATCCCATAATTTGTACCCAAACTCTTCATGATCATATCCCAAGAAGATACAAGCTTTTGCTTTATTATCAAGCTTGAACCTTTCATCTTTAGGAATATGAATAAATGCTTTGCACCCAAAGACTCTCAAGTGAATATAAGATATATCTTTTCCTTTTCATACTTTATCTGGAACATCACCTTCCAGAGGAACTGATGGAGAAAGATTTATCAGGTCAATTGTAGTTATCATAGCCTCCCCCCAAAATGACTTCGGTAACTTGGTGTGGGAAAGTATACACCTAATCCTTTCTTCAATGGTTCTGTTTATCCTTTCTACCCCACTGTTTCGTTGGAAGTCTTAGGAACTCATTTGCTCAAGCTGATACTATAGAACCTGCAATAATTCTTAAAATGACTCTTGTACTTGCCACCATTATCTGACTCGACACCACTTTAGCTTGTCTACCAGTTTCTCTTTCAAACACTGACATGGAAACTCCTTGAAAACATTGAGTCCTGGTCTTTATATTTCAAAGCAAAACCCAACACTTTCTAGAATTCATCATCATAAAAAGTAACAAATAAAGGGCACCTCCAAGAGTTTCTAGTGTTGCATAGTACAGACATAAGTATGAACTAAAGTCAGTACATCTACTCTTATATATGATGGCTTATATTACGAAATGCAACTCTGTGTTTCCAAACTAAGAAGCAATGATCACCAGATTACAAGATGTACCTGACTTTTACCCTTCTGAATTGCATTAATCTCTTCTTTGTGTGGCTTAGCTTCCTAAGTTAAGCTTCTTTCCTCTTACCACAATTAGAGAACCTTTAGTAAGTTTCCATATGCTTTCACCAAAATAATGTGTAAATCCCTCATCATCAAGTCTGCCTATAGATATCAAGTTAAGACGAATATCTGGAACATCACCTTCCAGAGGAACTGATGGAGAAAGATTTATCAGGTCAATTGTAGTTATCATAGCCTCCCCCCAAAATGACTTCGGTAACTTGGTGTGGGAAAGTATACACCTAATCCTTTCTTCAATGGTTCTGTTTATCCTTTCTACCACACTGTTTTGTTGAAGAGTTTTAGGAACTATTTTCTCAAGCCTGATACTATAGAACCTGCAATAATTCTTAAAATGACTCTTGTACTTGCCACCATTATCTGATCGAACACACTTTAGCTTTCTACCAGTTTCTCTTTCAACACTGACATGAAACTCCTTGAAAACATTGAGTACCTGGTCTTTATATTTCAAAGCAAAAACCCACACTTTTCTAGAATTATCATCAATAAAAGTAACAAAATAAAGGGCACCTCCAAGAGTTCTAGTTTGCATAGTACAGACATCAGTATGAACTAAATCAATAACATCTACTCTTATATATGATGGCTATATACGAAATGCAACTCTGTGTTTTTCCAACTAAGCAATGATCACAAGATTTAAAAGATGTACCTTGCAACTCTGGTAAGAACTACTTTCTAGCAAGAGTTTGAAATCTCTTCTCGCTGATATGACCAAGCCTCTTGTGCCAAAGATCTATACTTTTACCCTTCTGAATTGCATTAATCTCTTCTTTGTGTGGCTTAGCTTCCTAAGTTAAGCTTCTTTCCTCTTACCACAATTAGAGAACCTTTAGTAAGTTTCCATATGCTTTCACCAAAATAATGTGTAAATCCCTCATCATCAAGTCTGCCTATAGATATCAAGTTAAGACGAATATCTGGAACATGCCTTACATATTTGAGTATCAATTTGCTCTCAATACTGGTCTTTAAGCAAATATCTCCAATACCCACAATCTTAGATGTACTACTGTTTCCCATTCTGACATTACCAAAATTACTAGTAGTGTAAGATCTAAAGAAATCAACATGAAAAGTAATATGAAATGAAGCACTAGAGTTAATTACCCAGTTACTGTCCTGAGCTACAAGAATGACATAACCGTCATCACACACAATAGTGATATTACCTTCGGCAGCAACTGTATTGGTCTCTTTCTTAATCGCTTCCAAAACATATACTTTTTCTTCATGTGACCTGGTCTGTTACAGTGGAAACATTTGATATCTTTTCTAGACTTGGATCTTCCTTTATAACCATGTGGATTTCTACTATGACTTCTTCCACGTCTTTCTTGTTTTTCAGTAACAAAAGCCTTAAAAGAAGATTCACCCTGTTTTTTCCTTTTGGCATTTTCATTTAACAAACTATCTTTAATCATATCTATAGTTAGAGTCCCCTCTGGTGTAGAGTTACAAATTATCACCACAAACATTTCCTAACTTTTTGGTAAAGAGCTGAGAAGTAGTAATCCTTGCATCTCATCATCTATATTTATTTTCATAGCAACAAGTTTATTTGCAAGACTCTGAAAGTGCTCAACAATATTACCACCATCTTTATACATCAAAATTACAAGCCTTCTGAGGAGAAAAATTCTATTTTCCACTATCTTTTTCGCAAAGAGGTTTTCTAACCTTTGCCAAACAACATCAACTCTAGTTTCATCAGAAATAGCAAGTTTATATCCATCTATCTTCTAATATAGGTAATAGCTTTTCTATGTTGAACTTCTCATTCTTCATCGTCCATAGTAGAAGGTTTATCTTTAACTTGATAGGTTTATATAAATCTTTGCAATAAAGTAAATCTTCCATCATATGCCTTCAAGTAGAATAATTTGATGAGTTCAATTTAATCATACCATCTGACTACTCTATTTCAATCACACAAGAAAAACTAGCACCAAACAACCTACTGCTCTAATACCACTTGTTGGGAAAAACCTGTTAAAGCGGAATAATTCTTTTCCCTCTTTGTGTATCAAAATGGGTTCCTCATCAAAATACCAACTTGATATCAAAATACAAATATCAACCAGCACAGCATAAATAATAGAGCAATAAATCAATCACACAGTGAGACCAAATCTTTTAATGTGGAAAACCCAATGCGGGAAAAACCACGGGATCGTAGTCCACCTCAAACTTCCACTATCAATAGTAATGACAACAGGTTTATAGTAAATCTTCTCTAGAATAACCAGAGGATCACAATAACATCAAAAACATAGATCTTGGCTCAAGAATAGCATATCATCTTCACATAAGATGGATTTCATCAAAAGAGAATTCTAGGTCTCACAAAGTGGGCATAGCAGGAAAGTACCTCAGAGAGGGTAAACTGTAGATCAACACTATTAGGATTGTAAAGTTTGCTGTAAGGATTCTCCACATAAAATTTGGGCCAAAACAGACGACGTTTGGCCACTGATTGTCAAGTAGAAAACTCAAAAACCTTATATTCTCTCTATTTTTTCTCTCTCTACGCGCCATCACTGTTGCACATGTTCGCTGTGCACGCTAATCTCTCTCTCTCATCCAAACCCACGTCGCTGCCCTATTCTTTTGCTTTTAATTGCTAATTTAGGCCCAAAAAAGCCCAATTGTCCAAGCCCACATATGGGCTGGACCCAACACATATGATTATTAAAATTTAGATCTTCTTTGAAAATATTTTGCTAACATGAATTACTTTTAATTTTTAGTCATTGCTATCAAAGAGGCGATAGTTGGAGATGAGATCAGATCTATTGATATTAAACATTTAATCATATCTCCTCTTTATAATTCAATACACCTTACATCTCCTTGAGCTAATTTTTCTAATATCATAAAAAATAAATTGTAATGCGTTATGCATTGGCATTATCTTACTATGTGATGAATAAAAAATGATAAAATAAAGTCTCTAATACTATCGATAAAATTGAAAAGGTTAGATGTCAACTTATGGAAAGAATGACCCAAATGAAATTATAAATATCAACTTTGAGCAATTATAGATTATTCATAATCATAACAAGTATTATTATATCGAAAAATGCTCTCTTTCTATTTCTAGAAATAAAAACATTCAAGTTTATAAGAAAAGAAGTTTTGACAATAGAATTACCACATGAAATCAAGTTATATCATTTTGTTGCAAAAATTTTCCAACAGTATGGATATTTTTTTCGATATTATTAAATTATATAGTTTATTATTGTAAATGTGTAATTCTTGTAATTGGGGTAGATTTTCAACTTCCTCTACAAATGCAAACTAATGTACATAACACTAACTCTATTAAAGTACAATTATATTATTAGCTACTAGGTTTTGATAATGAATAACTTAGTCGTTAGTTAAATGAATAAATTCTCAGTCGTTAGTTAAATGAATAAATTCTCAGTTCAAGTCCCTAGCATGTATCAAATCGAAACATTTCTACAAAAAGAAACTGTCAATACATTATAAGTTTCCTATAATAAAATAATCTTAGAGATTAGAATATGTTTATTTAGAAATTTAAGTGATTATAATGTCAAAGTAGGCAAAACAAATATTTAAAATATTTTAATAAACTATTAATTTTGTCTTATTAAATTTTGATTATGTTTGAATTTTTAGTTCACACTTTTATACAATTGATTATTAAAATTCATCTTTGTTATTTAGCATGAAGGAAACAAATTAACGCAAAACAAAAGATTTTTTTTTTCAAATATTTCTAACTTTGCCATGCTTGTATATAATCATGATAACATCATATTATGACTCAAATTATCATGAAACACATGATGTTTATCGAAATGTTTTGTGCTTTAGATATAAAATAATGAACAAACATCTTGAATAAGTCAAATTGAAAATAATTTCATCCACATTTTGATATTTTTAAATTGTACGAAGAGGATCATCAACTAAGTTTATGAAGAAGGTGAATAAGATATTATTCAAATCATAAATTCTAAGAGTGAGAATTTTTGCACCATGTTTAGATTTTCAGAAATTACAAGAAAGTTGATCGCAAAAAAATTAAGTTGGTTCTATTTTCAAATAAGATTTCTATATGTAGAGTTTAGAACCATGCCTCGTGTACTTGATCCCAAAAAAAGCATAAAGTATTAGATGAGTAAAAGATTATTAGCCAATTTACAAAAGAGATACTTATTCTTCTCTCAATTATATTTATGCACTTGAAGGATATGGAATAGATTTTTTCTAACTTATCATACAACAATCTTTGAGTATTACATAAAGTATAAGTATTATGTTAAAAGATGACATTATTTCTATAAAATATTTAATTATTAAATATAACAAGCATAGTATATAAGGTCAAAATTCTTTATTTAATTTATATACATTTCACTTCTACCATGAGATATGTTATGACATACAAAGAAAGTTACAATATACAATGAAGATTTCAGTTTCTAGACGATCATGATCAGTTTTAAAAAACTAAAACCTTATGCATAATGTTTAATTAATCCTAATCTTTAAAGCAACTCACTCTTGTGATGAACAATTCATCCATCAAGATATATTACTTTAATATTATAAATTTTTTTTACAAATAATCAAGTGTTAGCCCATCATGTTTCGAAGACAACTTCTCATTAGCCTGATGGTCTTCCTCCTCTTAATGACAATGTAATTTTTTTGGTAGCATTTGATGAGCTTGCTCCAACATCATCTTTAGCATTAGAAGAGTTGGCAAAAATCTTATGTCAGTAATAATTATTATTTATTTGTTTATAGTATTTGGAATAGCATACGATCTAGCATTATGGTAGTTTTGATATTAAAACTAATGATAAATAACACCATGTTCTACTAAATGTGGACCATATAGGAAATATGTAACGTGAAAAGATATCTTCAATTCTTTTCATGCAAATCTGAAATCTTGTTTCTTATGCTATTTTTGCTATATTAGATAATAGTTTTTATTGCTTCATATGCTTATTAAAATTTAGATCTTGTTTCAAAATATTTTACTGACTTGAATTTATTTTGTTCTTTAGCCATTGCTATTAAAGAGGCTATAGTTGGAGCTGACATCAAATAATTTGATATAAAACTTTTTATCATTCCTTCTCTACGTAATCCTGTATACCCTATACACCTATAGGCTTATTGTCTTGATATCATAAACAATAAACTCTAATACATTATGTGTTGTTATTATTTTATTTCGAGATTAATGAAAAAGTATTAAAATACATGTCTCTATAATATTATCGATAAAATTGAAATGATTAAATGTGAACTTGTAGAAAAGATAAACCAAATGAAATTTCAAATATTAACTTTCATCTGTGACAAATATTATTATAACAATCGGTTCTATGTTTTCTTGAAACGAAAGTTGGATATAATATTGTTCCAATATGATGTATTATTTTCCAATATTATTTAATTATATAGTCTATTATCATAAATTGACAATTCGTAAAAGCGGGTTAGAGTTCAAATTTCCACTACAAAAGTAGACTTACACAAAATCCTCACTCCATTATATTATAACAATATTCTTAGGTCTTATATTTTAATGATGAATAACTTATATGATAGTTAAATGAAAAAATAATAATTTCAAGTCAGTAGTTGGTAATGAGTTGAAACATTCCTATAAAAAGAAAGTATGAATACCTTATTAGTTGCCTATGATAAACTAGCATTGGACCATTAAAATACACTCATCCTTAACTTTAAGTAGTTATAATCTTAGAGTAAGCAAAACTAAAGTTTTATATAATTTTTATATAACTTTGACATTTTAGATTTTTAATATGTTTGACTTTTTAGTTCACTCCTTTTAACAGTCCATTATTAAAATTTATCTTTTTTAGGATATGAGTAAAAGAATTAACATAAAAGCAAAGATAAATAATTACAAATATTTTCAAGTTTGCTATCCATAAATATAATAATAATAACATCGTATTTTGATTTAAATTATCATGAGATAATAGATATTTATTGTAAAATATTATTCTTCTGATATGAAATAATCAACAAAGGACTCGAACTAGTCAAGTTGACAATCAATACATTCATATTTTAATATTTTTAACTTGTATGAAAAGGATTATCAACTATATTCCTAGACAATGTGAATAAGATATGATTCAAATAAATAATTGTAATAGTTAGAATTTTCACTCCATATTTTGATTTTCACATATTACAAGAATACTAAATTGACCACTTAAAAGACTAAGTTGGTTCTCTTTACAAATAAGAATTCTATGCGTAGATAGTTTTACACCATGCTTTATATACATCATCTCAAGAATAGCATAAGATATTTAATGAGTAAGGTATTACTTGGTAATTCACAAAGTAAACTCTAATTCCTCTCTTAGTTATTTTTATGTACTTGAAAGATATGAAATAAAATTTTTTAAATTTAACAAACCCCAATCTTAATAGTGTTATATAAAGTATAAGTATCATGTTAAAAGATTATAATATTCTTTTAAAATATTTACTTTATGGATATAACAAGCATAGTTTATAAATTGTATGATGTAACAATTCTTTATTCAACTTTTGTACATTTCACTTCTACCATTTTATACTTTATTAGACACTAAGGAAGTTGCTATATACAATGAATATTTCAATTTGCATCGACAGTTTTAAAATAATATAGCCTTATACATAAAATTTAATTGATCATAATCTTTATATTACCTCACTCTTGTGATAAATAATTCATCTATCTAGACATTACTTCAATAGTATAAAATTTATATTTTTTTACGAATAATCAAATGTTAGTCCATCATGTTTCGAAGTCAACTTCTTATTGGCCTAACGATCTTCCTTCTCTTAATGATAATGCATTTTTTTACACTTGCATATAAAGAGATTGTTCCAACATCATCTTAAGAATTAGAATAGTTGGCTAAAATCTTATATTAGTAATAATATAGTTTCACTTGCTTATGATATTTGGAATAATATACGATCAAGCATTATGCTTGTTTCGATGTTAAAACTTATAATTAATAACACCAAGTTCACCTCAATGTGGACCATATAGATAAGTGGTTTATGAAATTTTGTCTAGTTTTTTTAATACCATCAAGATAGCTTTTTTTTTACTAATTTTGCTATATTATTCAACATTTTAGATAGTATCGTATTGTTGGGAAAAACATGTTAAAGCGGAATAATTCTTTTCCCTCTTTGTGTATCAAAATGGGTTCCTCATCAAAATACCAACATGATATCAAAATAGAAATATCAACCAGCACAGCATAAACAATAGAGCAATAAATTAATCACATAGTGAGACTAAATCTTTTAACGTGAAAAACCAAATGCGGGAAAAATCATGGGATCGTAGTCCACCTCAAACTTCCACTATTAATAGTAATGATAACATATTTACAGTAAATCTTCTCTAGAATAACTAGAGGATCACAATAACATCAAGAACATAGATCTTGGCTCAAGAATAGCATATCATCTTCACATAAAATGAATCTCATCAAAAGAGAATTTTAGGTCTCACAAAGTGGGTATAGCAGGAAAGTACCTCAGAGAGGGTAAACTATAGATCAACACCATTAGGATTGTAGAGTTTTCTACAATGATTCTTCACATAAAATTTGAGCCAAAAAAGATGACATTTGGCTACTGATCGTCAAGCAGAAAACTCAAAAACCTTACTTTCTCTCTCCTTTTTCTTTCTCTGCTATTTCCTCTCTCTCTCTCTCTCAGCCACCGCTGCACACGCTGAACTCTCTCTCATCCAGACCCATGTCGCTGCCGTATTCTTTTGCTTTTAATTACTAATTTGGGCCCAAAAAAGCCCAATTGTCCAAGCCCACATATGGGCTGGACCCAACAATTCTCTCCCTCCAACTCATATGTTGGGCTGTACTAAGCCTGTTCTTCACCTACATGCTTCAAGCTTCTCCTTAAGCAAAGACTTTGTCAATATATCTGAACCATTCTCATTTATATGCACTTTTTCCAATTGTAATTCTTTCATCTCAAGCACGTCACGAATCCAGTGATATCTCACGTCAATATGCTTTTATCTAGAATGGTATGTTGAATTTTTGGAGAGGTGAATGACACTCTGGCTGTCACAGTAAACAGTATATCCTTCCTATTTCAAGCCCAATTCTTGTAGAAACTTTTTCATCCATAAAGCTTCCTTACAAGCTTCAGTAATTGCTATGTATTCTACTTTTGTGGTTAATAGAGCAACACAATTCTGTAACATTGATTGCCAAGAGACCGCTCCCCCTGCAAATGTCATCAAGAACCCTGAAATGGACTTCCTGGAATCAGTATCACCTACCATGTTTGCATCTATGTACCCTTCTAACGCAGGTTCATTACCGCCAAAACACAAACACAACTTGGAAGTACCTCTTAGATATCTTAATATCCATTTCACTGCTACATAATGTTCCTTTCTAGGATTAGAGAGAAATCGGCTGACAACTCCAATTGCAAATGAGTAAGGCACTCTGGACATTTCTTCTTTTACTTTCTCACTTGTAAAACATTGTTGTGAACTAAGCTTGAAATGACCTACAAGTGGAGAACAAACTGCTTTGGCATTACTCATGTTGAATATTTCAATAACCTTTCCAATGTAAGTCTCTTGAGATAGCTAAATCTTCATTTTATTCCTTTTCTTGTAGAACATTATTGCGAACTAAGCTTGAAATGACCTACAAGTGGAGAACAAAAGATAGCCAAATCTTCCTTTTCTTCCTATCCTATCACGAAGAATCTTCATACCAAGTATTTGTTTCACCGATCCCAAGTCTTTTATAGCAAAAGACTTACTTAGCTCTCTTTTAAGCTTTTCAATTTTACCAATATCATGACCAACAATCAGCATATCATCAACATATAGCAGGAGAATAATGAAATCATTATCTAAAAATTTCTTCATAAACACACAATAATCAAATGTGATTCTATTATACCCTTGGCTCATCATAAAGGAATCAAACTTCTTGTACCACTATCTAGGTGCCTATTTGAGTCCATATAAGCTTTTCCTAAGCTTACACACTAGATTTTTCATTCCTTTGACTTTGAATGGTTGTTCCATGTAAATTTCTTCTTCTATGTCACTATGAAGAAATGCTATTTTCACATCAAGTTGCTCAACTTCTAAATTCAAGCAGGCAGCCAAACCAAGAACAACTCGGATAGAGGACATTTTCATCACAAGAGAAAATATTTCTTCAAAGTTAATACATTTCTTCTGACTGAATCCTTTCACAACTAATCATGCCTTTTATCTTTGCTGTGAGCTATTATTTTCAGTCTTCAATTTGTAAACCCACTTATTCTTGAGAGCTTTCTTCTCTTTAAGCAATTTTACTAAGTCATATATGTGGTTCTCAAGCAAGGATCTCATCTCTTCTTGCATGGCTTTAACCCACTCATTCTTATGCTCATGTAGAATAACTTTTTGGTAAGTTTCTGGCTCTCCCCCATCAGTAACTCTCTAGTGGATCTTCTCAATAGAATTTCAATTGGTGGTGGAGGTTCTTATTCAATTGGTTTAGCATTATCAACTGTAGAAGTATCATCACTTGCATTCTCACCATAATCTTCTTGTTCATCTCCCCCATGATCATCATAAACTACAGGTGAAGGAACTGGACCCAAACTTCAAGGAATATAAATAGAGGTTTCTGGCTTCTCAATATTATCGCCATCATCAAACAATTGGTCTTCAAGAAATATATCTCTACTTCTAATAATCTTCTTGTTTACTAGATCCCATAATTTGTACCCAAACTCTTCATGATCATATCCCAAGAAGATACAAGCTTTTGCTTTATTATCAAGCTTGAACCTTTCATCTTTAGGAATATGAATAAATGCTTTGCACCCAAAGACTCTCAAGTGAATATAAGATATATCTTTTTCTTTTCATACTTTATCTGGAACATCACCTTCCAGAGGAACTGATGGAGAAAGATTTATCAGGTCAATTGTAGTTCTCATAGCCTCCCCCCAAAATGACTTCGGTAACTTGGTGTGGGAAAGTATACATCTAATCCTTTCTTCAATGGTTCTGTTTATCCTTTCTACCACACTATTTTGCTGAAGAGTTTTAGGAACTATTTTCTCAAGCCTAAAACTATAGAACCTGCAATAATTCTTAAAATGACTCTTGTACTTGCCACCATTATCTGATCGAATACACTTTAGCTTTCTACCAGTTTCTCTTTCAACACTGACATGAAACTCCTTGAAAACATTGAGTACCTGGTCTTTATATTTCAAAGCAAAAGCCCACACTTTTCTAGAATTGTCATCAATAAAAGTAACAAAATAAAGGACACCTCCAAGAGTTCTAGTTTGCATAGTACAAACATTAGTATGAACTAAATCAATAACATCTACTCTTATAGATGATGGATATATACGAAATGCAACTCTGTGTTTTTCCAACTAAGCAATGATCACAAGATTTAAAAGATGTACCTTGCAACTCTGGTAAGAACTGCTTTCTAGTAAGAGTTTGAAGTCCCTTCTCGCTGATATGACCAAGCCTCTTGTGCCAAAGATCTATACTTTTACCCTTCTGAATTGCATTAATCTCTTCTTTGTGTCGCTTAGCTTCCTAAGTTAAGCTTCTTTCCTCTTACCACAATTAGAGAACCTTTAGTGAGTTTCCATGTGCTTTCACCAAAATAATGTGTAAATCCCTCATCATCAAGTCTGCCTATAGATATCAAGTTAAGACGAATATCTGGAACATGCCTTACATATTTGAGTATCAATTTGCTCTCAATACTGGTTTCCAAGCAAATATCTCCAATACCCACAATCTTAGATGTACTACTATTTCTCATTCTGACATTACCAAAATTACTAGTAGTGTAAGATCTAAAGAAATCAACATGAAAAGTAATATGAAATGAAGCACTAGAGTTAATTACCCAGTTACTATCCTGAGCTGCAAGAATGACATAACCGTCATCACAAACAATAGTGATATTACCTTCGGCAGCAACTGTATTGGTCTCTTTCTTAATTTTGTTCATTTCATTCTGTTCTCGCTTCCAAAACATATACTTTTTCTTCATGTGACCTGGTTTGTTACAGTGGAAACATTTGATATCTTTTCTAGACTTGGATCTTCCTTTATAACCATGTGGATTTCTACTACGACTTCTTCCATGTCTTTCTTGTTTTTTAGTAACAAAAGCCCTAAAAGAAGATTCACCCTGTTTTTTCCTTCTGGCATTTTCATTTAACAAACTGTCTTTAATCATATCTATACTTAGAGTCCCCTCTGGTGTAGAGTTACAAATTATCACCACAAACATTTCCTAACTTTTTGGTAAAGAGCTGAGAAGTAGTAATCCTTGCATCTCATCATCTATATTTATTTTCATAGCAACAAGTTTATTTGCAAGACTCTGAAAGTGCTCAACAATATTACCACCATCTTTATACATCAAAATTATAAGCCTTCTGAGTAGAAAAATTCTATTTTCCACTATCTTTTTCGCAAAGAGGTTTTCTAACCTTTGCCAAACAACATCAACTCTGGTTTCATCAGAAATAGCAAGTTTATATCCATCCATCTTCTAATATAGGTAATAGCTTTTCTATGTTGAACTTCTCATTCTTCATCGTCCATAGTAGAAGGTTTATCTTTAACTTGATGGGTTTATATAAATCTTTGCAATAAAGCAAATCTTCCATCATATGCCTTTAAGTAGAATAATTTGACGAGTTCAATTTAATCATACCATCTGACTACTCCATTTCAATCACACAAGAAAAACTAGCACCAAACAACCTACTGCTCTAATACCACTTGTTGGGAAAAACCTGTTAAAGCGGAATAATTCTTTTCCCTCTTTGTGTATCAAAATGGGTTCCTCATCAAAATACCAACTTGATATCGAAATACAAATATCAACCAGCACAGCATAAATAATAGAGCAATAAATCAATCACACAGTGAGACCAAATCTTTTAACGTGGAAAACCCAATGCGGGAAAAACCACGGGATCGTAGTCCACCTCAAACTTCCACTATCAATAGTAATGACAACAGGTTTATAGTAAATCTTCTCTAGAATAACCAGAGGATCACAATAACATCAAAAACATAGATCTTGGCTCAAGAATAGCATATCATCTTCACATAAGATGGATCTCATCAAAAGAGAATTCTAGGTCTCACAAAGTGGGTATAGCAGGAAAGTACCTTTGAGAGGGTAAACTGTAGATCAACACTATTAGGATTGTAGAGTTTGCTGTAAGGATTCTCCATATAAAATTTGGGCCAAAACAGACGACGTTTGGCCACTAATTATCAAGTAGAAATCTCAAAAACCTTATATTCTCTCTCTTTTTTCTCTCTCTGCGCGCCATCGCTGCTGCACATGTTCGCTGTGCACGCTAATCTCTCTCTCTCATCCAAACCCACGTTGCTGCCCTATTCTTTTGCTTTTAATTGCTAATTTAGGCCCAAAAAAGCCCAATTGTCCAAGCCCACATATGGGCTGGACCCAACACGTATGATTATTAAAATTTAGATCTTCTTTCAAAATATTTTGCTAACATGAATTACTTTTAATTTTTAGTCATTGCTATCAAAGAGGCGATAGTTGGAGATGAGATCAGATCTGTTGATATTAAACATTTAATCATATCTCCTCTTTATAATTCAATACACCTTACATCTCCTAGAGCTAATTTTTCTAATATCATAAAAAATAAATTGTAATGCGTTATGCAGTGGCATTATCTTACTATGTGATGAATATAAAATGATAAAATTGTTAAGATCGGAGCGGCACTAAGAGGGGGGGGTGAATTAGTGCAGCGGATTAAAACGTCGGTTTTGGAAACTTTTTCGTACGATAAAAACCGAACTCGGAAGTGCTTAACTTAAAAGCGTGTTCGTAAATGTGTGCAGCAAAAGTAATGAGGAAGTAAAGCACTTATAAAGATTTGCAGTAAGGAAAAGTGCAATAAGTAAATGCAAACCAGAGAACACGCCAAATTTAAAGTGGTTCGGTCAAAATGACCTACATCCACTTGCGAAGCCTTCTTCGATGAGGCTCCCAACTTCCACTAGCAAATCACTTTGAAGGGGAAGGACAAATACCCCTCTTACAACCTTTTACAAGTGGTTCACACTCTTACAAAGTTTCAATGAGAAAGAAGGAGGTGAACACTCAAGCAATTTGAAAGTAAGACTTGCTAAGGCTTTGCTAAGACTTTTTTTTCACTCTATTGCTTCTCTAAAAGTTGTTATCTCAGCTGAGAATAGAGGGGTATTTATAGGCCTCAAGAGGATTCAAATTTGGGCTCCAAAATTTGAATTCTCTTTGGTTCCTGAAGCCAGCGGTGCCACCGCCTGTCAGTTTTGACACTGACAGTGTACTGGGCGGTGCCACCGCGCAGTCCAGCGGTGCCACCGCCTGGCTCTCGGGTGCTGGGCGGTGCCACCGCCTGGCTATTTCGGCTCACTGGTTGGGCTCCAAACTTGGCCTAAACCAGTCCGAACTCGGGCCCAATTGGCCCCTATTTGGGTTATAAGATTAACACCTAATCCTAACCCTAATTAATATGCTAACTATGAATTTAAAGACATTTCCTAAGCTATTACAAAGTCCGCAAGTCAAGACTTCTTCCGGCGAGCTTTCGGCGGTCTTCTGAAAAACTCTCGGAAACCATTCTGCGGACTCCCGACAAGCTCCGAGACTTCACGATTTGATCTTGGCGAGTTTCGACGAGCTTCTTCGGCAAGCTACGATCTTTCTCGGTGAGCTCCACGAACTTCCAATGAACCTTTCTGCGAGCTTCCGAAAAACCCTTCGGCAAGCTCCTTACTCATTCTCGGCTAGTTCCGACAGCATTCCCGATGAACCTTCGGACTTCCGTCGAACTCTCGAACTCCCAACGAATCCTTCGCACTTGACTCCGGCACTTTGTTTCGCTTTATGTCTTCATCATTATCGTAGTTAATCCTGCACACACAAGCCAAAACTCTACTCCGATCTAGACAATTATTACAACGCGAATTGACATTCTGTTGCCCGGCACGTCATTGGTTGGCGCTTCGTCCGATTCTTCAGCGCATCGTCCACTCTTGCGGCTTGTTGCCCAATCGGCGGTTGACCTCCGTAACCCCGATATCCTTGGTGCAATTCCGCTCTCCTTGGCCCGATGCCCGACGTCCGAAGCGTTCTACCGTCCAATATCCTAACGTGATCTCCTCCAGCGCAACGTCAATTCCTTCTGCGTCAACTGTCTAATCCTGATCGAGTAGACCTACATCACTCAAAATGCAGTTAAACATCTAAACACAATCAATTAGTTTCATCATCAAAATCCGAGATTTAACAAAAATAAAGTCTCTAATACTATCGATAAAATTGAAAAGGTTAGATGTCAACTTATGGAAAGAATGACCCAAATGAAATTATAAATATCAACTTTGAGCAATTATAGATTATTCATAATCATAACAAGTATTATTATATCGAAAAATGCTCTCTTTCTATTTCTAGAAATAAAAACATTCAAGTTTATAAGAAAAGAAGTTTTGACAATAGAATTACCACATGAAATCAAGTTATATCATTTTGTTGCAGAAATTTTCCAACAGTATGGATATTTTTTTCGATATTATTCAATTATATAGTTTATTATTGTAAATGTGTAATTCTTGTAATTGGGGTAGATTTTCAACTTCCTCTACAAATGCAAACTAATGTACATAACACTAACTCTATTAAAGTACAATTATATTATTAGCTACTAGGTTTTGATAATGAATAACTTAGTCGTTAGTTAAATGAATAAATTCTCAATCGTTAGTTAAATGAATAAATTCTCAGTTCAAGTCCCTAGCATGTACCAAATCGAAACATTTCTACAAAAAGAAACTGTCAATACATTATAAGTTTCCTATAATAAAATAATCTTAGAGCATTAGAATTTGTTTATCTTGAAATTTAAGTGATTATAATGTCAAAGTAGGCAAAACAAATATTTAAAATATTTTAATAAACTATTAATTTTATCTTATTAAATTTTGATTATGTTTGAATTTTTAGTTCACACTTTTATACAATTGATTATTAAAATTCATCTTTGTTATTTAGCATGAGGGAAATAAATTAACGCAAAACAAAAGATTTTTTTTTTTCAAATATTTCTAACTTTGCCATGCTTGTATATAATCATGATAAAATTCATCTTTGTTATTTAGCATGAGGGAAATAAATTAACGCAAAACAAAAGATTTTTTTTTTCAAATAAGATTTCTATGTATGGAGTTTAGAACTATGCCTCGTGTACTTGATGGCAAAAAGAGCATAAAGTATTAGATGACTAAAGGATTGCTAGCCAATTCACAAAAGAGATATTATTCAAATCATAAATTCTAAGAGTGAGAATTTTTGCACCATGTTTAGATTTTCAGAACTTACAAAAAAGTTGATCATCAAAGAAATTAAGTTGCTTTTATTTTCAAATAAGATTTCTATGTATGGAGTTTAGAACTATGCCTCGTGTACTTGATGGCAAAAAGAGCATAAAGTATTAGATGACTAAAGGATTGCTAGCCAATTCACAAAAGAGATATTATTCAAATCATAAATTCTAAGAGTGAGAATTTTTGCACCATGTTTAGATTTTCAGAACTTACAAAAAAGTTGATCATCAAAGAAATTAAGTTGCTTTTATTTTCAAATAAGATTTCTATGTATGGAGTTTAGAACTATGCCTCGTGTACTTGATGGCAAAAAGAGCATAAAGTATTAGATGACTAAAGGATTGCTAGCCAATTCACAAAAGAGATATTTATTCATCTCTCAATTATATTTAAACATTTAAAAAATATGGAATAGATTTTTTCCAACTTACCATACAACAATCTTAGAGTGTTATGTAAAGTATAAGCATTATGTTAAAAGATGACATTATTTCTATAAAATATTTAATTAATAAATATAACAAGCATAGTGTATAAGGTCATAATTCTTTATTTAATTTATATACATTTCACTTCTACCATGAGATATGTTATTGCATACAAAGAAAGTTATAATATACAATGAAGATTTTAGTTTCCAAACGACCATGGTCAGTTTCAAAAATCAAAAACCTTATGCATAACATTTAATTGATCCTAATCTTTAAAAAAAGTCAATCTTATGATAACAATTCATCCATCAAAATATATTACTTTAATGTTATAAATTCTTTTATAAGTAATCAAGTGTTAGCCCATGATGTTTCTAAGACAACTTCTCATTAGCCTGATGGTCTTTCTCCTCTTAACGAAAATGTAATTTTTCTCAGTAATATCTGATGAGCTTGCTCCAACATCATCTTCGACATTGGAATAGTTGACAAAAATCTTAGGTCAGTAATAATTATTATTTATTTGTTTATAATATTTGGAATAGCATACGACCTAGCATTATGGTAGTTTTGATATTAAAACTAATTATAAATAATACTAAGTTCTACTAAATGTAGACCATATAGAAAATATGTAATGTGAAAAGTTATCTTCAATTCCTTTCATGCAAATCTAAAAGCTTGATTCTTGTACGAATTTTGCTATATTAGACAATAGATTTTATTGTTTCGTATGCTTGTTAAAATTTAGATCTTGTTTTAAAATATTTTACTAACTTAAATTTATTTTGTTCTTTAGCCATTGCTATCAAAGAGGCTATAGCTGAAGATTATATCAAATCATTCGATATAAAAAATTTTATCATTCTTCCTCTACATAATCCTATACACTCTATACACCTATAGGCTCATTGTCTTAATATTATAAACAATAAAATGTAATGCATTGTGCATTGTCATTATTTTATTTCGAGATGAACTAAAAATTATTAAAATACATGTCATTGTAATATTATCGATAAAATTGAAATGGTTAAATATGAACATGTAGGAAAGATAACCTAAACAAAATTTCAAATATTAACTTTCATCTGTGATAATCATTATTATAACAATCGGTTATATGTTTTCTTGAAAAGAAGGTTGGATATAACGATTACCACATGAAATATAGTTATCATTATATTGCATAATTGTTCCAATATGATGTATTGTTTCTCTATATTATTTAATTATATAGTTTATTACCATAAATTGACAATTCGTGTGGGTTAGAGTTCTAATTTCCACAACAAAAGTAGACCAACACACAAAATCCTTACTCCATTATATTATAATAATATTCTTAGCTCTTATATTTTAATGATGAATAACTTAATGACAGTTAAATAAAAAAAATTTAATTTTAAGTCACTGGTTGGTAATGAGTTGAAACATTCCTATAAAAAGAAAGTATAATTACCTTATTAGTTGCCCATGATAAACTAGCATTAGACCATTAAAATACACTCATCCTGAACTTTAAGTGGTTATAATCTTAGAGTAGGTAAAACTAAAGTTTTGTAAAATTTTTATACAATTGTGACATTTTAGATTTTTTATATGTTTGACTGTTTAGTTCACTCCTTTTAACAATCCATTATTAAAATTTATCATTTTTAGGATATGAGTAAAAGAATTAACATAAAAGCAAAGATAAATAATTACAAATATTTTTAGGTTTGCTGTCCATAAATACAATAATGATAACATCAAATTTTTATTCAAATTATTGTGAGATAATAGATATTTATTTTAAAATATTATTATTTTGATATAAAATAATCAATAAAGGACTTGAACAAGTTTTGTTGACAATCACTACATCCATATTTTAATATTTTTAACTTGTACGAAGAGGATCATCAACTATATTCTTGGACAAGGTGAACAAGATATTATTCAAATAAAAAATTATAATAGTAAGAATTTTCACTCCATATTTAAATTTTCACATATTACAAGAATACTAAATTGACCACATAAAAAACTAAGTTTGTTATATTTTCAAATAAAAATTTCATGCATGGAGAGTTTTGCACCATGCCTTATATACCTCATCTCAAGAAGAGTATAACATATTAAATGACTAAGGTATTACTTGGTAATTCATAAAGTAAACTCTAATTCCTCTCTTAGTTACTTTTATGCACTTGAAAGATATGAAATAAAATTTTTTAAATTTACCAAACCACAATCTTAATAGTGTTATATAAAGTATAAGTATCATGTTAAAAGATTATAACATTCTTTTAAAAAATTTAATTTATGGACATAACAAGCATAGATTATAAATTATATGATGTCACAATTCTTTATTCAACTTTTATACATTTCACTTCTACCATTTTAGACATAATTAGATACAAAGGAAGTTGCTATATATAATGAAGATTTCAATTTGCATGGATAATTTTAAAATAATATAGCCTTATGCATAAAATTCAATTGACCCTAAGTTTTATATTACCTCACTCTTGTGATGAATAATTCATCCATCTAGACATTACTTTAATAATGCAAAATTTATTTTTTTTATGAATAATCAAATGTTAGTCCGTCACATTTCGAAGTTAACTTCTTATTGGCCTAACAATCTTCCTTCTCATCACGAAAATATAATTTTTTGCACTAGCATATAAAGAAATTGCTCCAACATCATCTTCAGAATTAGAATAGTTGGCTAAAATCTTATATTAGTAATAATATAGTTTCATATGCTAATGATATTTAGAATAATATACAATTAAGCATTATACTTTTTTCGATGTTAAAACTTATGATTAATAACACCAAGTTCACTTGAATGTGGACCATACAGATAAGTGGTTTGTAAAAATTTGTCGATCGAAATCTTTACACATTTATAAAATCGATTTCAAACTTATGAGTTTTAATCCGCTACACTAATTCACCCCCCCTCTTAGTGCCGCTCTGATCCTAACAAGATTTAAATTAAAAAATATATATTTCATATCTTTCAAGTGCATAAAAGTAATTAAGAGAGGAATTAAAGTTTACTTTGTGAATTACTAATTAATACCTTAGTAGTTTAATATGTTATGCTCTTCTTGAGATAAAGTATAAAAAGCATGGTGTAAAACTCTCCATGCATAGAATTCTTATTTAAAAAGGTTAGTAAACCTGAAAATATTTGTAATTATTTATCTTTACTTTTATGTTAATTCTTTTACTCATATCCTAAAAAAGATAAATTTTAATAATATTTATTAAAAGGAGTGAACTAAAAAGTCAAACATATTAAAAATCTAAATGTGGATTGAAAATTCTCACTATTATAATTTTATATTTTAATAATATCTTGTTCACCTTGTTTAGGAATATAGTTGATAATCCTTTTTGTACAAGTTAAAAATATTAAAATACGGATGTATTGATTATCAACTTAACTTGTACGAGTTCTTTGTTGATTATTTTATATCAGAAGAATAATATTTTACAACAAACATCTATTATCTCATGATAATTTAAATCAAAATATGATGTTATCAATATTGTATTTATGGTTAGTAAACCTGAAAATATTTGTAATTATTTATCTTTACTTTTATGTTAATTCTTTTACTCATATCCTAAAAAAGATAAATTTTAATAATATCTTGTTCACCTTGTACTCATGATAATTAAATCAAATATGATGTTATCAATATTGTATTTATGGTTAGTAAACCTGAAAATATTTGTAATTATTTATCTTTACTTTTATGTTAATTCTTTTACTCATATCCTAAAAAAGATAAATTTTAATAATATTTATTAAAAGGAGTGAACTAAAAAGTCAAACATATTAAAAATCTAAAATATCACAACTATATCAAAATTTTACAAAAACTTTAGTTTTACCTACTCTAAGATTATAAGCACTTAAAGGTTAAGGATGAGTGTATTTTAATGGTCCAAGGCTAGTTTATCATGGGCAACTAATAAGGTATTATACTTTCTTTTTAAAGAAATATTTCACCTCATTACCAACTAATGACTTGAACTATCATGTAAGTTATTCGTCAATAAAATATAAGAGCTTAGAATATTGTTATAATATAATGAAGTGATGATTTTGTGTGTTGGTATGCTTTTGTGGTGGAAATTGGAACTCTAACCCACTCACGAATTGTCAATTTATGACAATAGACCATATAATTAAATAATATTAAGAAACAATAAATTATATTGGAATAATTATGTAATATAATGACATAACTATATTTTATATGGTAATAGTTATATCCAACCTTCTTTTCATGAAAACATAGAACCAAATGTTATAATAATGCTTTTCGCGGATTAAAGTTAATATTTGAAATTTCATTTGGGTTATCTTTTCTACAAGCTCACATTTAACCATTTCAATTTTATCGATAATATTTGAGAGACATGTGTTTTAATAATTTTTAGTTCATCTCGAAGTAAAATAATGACCATTTAAATATTAAGACATATTTGAAATTTAATATTTATAATAATACTTTTCGCGGATTAAAGTTAATATTTGAAATTTCCTTTGGGTTATCTTTTCTACAAACTCATATTGAACCATTTAAATATTATCAATAATATTTGAGAGATATGTGTTTTAATAATTTTTAGTTCATCTCGAAGTAAAATAATGACAATGCATAATGCATTACAGTTTATTATTTAAAATATTAAGATAATGAGCCTATAAGTGTATAGGGACTACGAGATTATGTAGAGGAGGAATAATAAAAGGTTTTATATCGAATGATTTGATGTCATCTCCAGCTATAGCCTCTTTGATAGCAATGGCTAAAGAACAAAATTAATTCAATTAGTAAAATATTTTCAAACAAGATCTCCATTTTAACAAGCATACGAAGCAATAAAAACTATTATCAAATATAGCAAAATTAGTAAAAGAAACAGGCTTTTAGATTTGCATGAAAAGATTTAAAGATAACTCTTCACGTAACATATTTCCTATATGGTCCATATTTAGTAAAACTTGGTGTTATTTATCAGTAGTTTTAGTATCAAAACTACCATAATGCTAGTTCATACGCTATTTCAAATACTATAAACAAATAAATAATAATTATTACTGACCTAAGAATTTTGCCAACTCTTCTATTGCTGAAGATGATGTTGGAGCAAGCTCATTAGACGCTACCGGGAAAAATTGCATTATCGTTAAGAGGAGGAAGACCATCAGGCTAATGAGAAGTCTTAGAAACATGATGGGCTAACACTTGATTATTTGTAAAAAAAATTAACAATATTGAATTAATATATCTTGGTGGATGAATTGTTCATCACAAGAGTGAATTGCTTTGAAGATTAGGATCAATTAAACGTTATGCATTGTCGTTAAAAGAAGAAAGTTCGTTAGGCCAATAAGAAGTCTTTGAAACGTGATGGACTAATTTTTCATTATTCGTAAAAAAAATAAATTTTACATTATTGAAGTAATGTGTAGATGAATGAATTATTCATCAAAAGAGTGAGGTAATATAAAGATTAGGATCAATTAAATTTTATGTAGAAGGTTATATTATTTTAACACTTTTCTTGTAAACTGAAATCTTAATTGTATATAGCAACTTTCATAGTATCTAATAATATATAAAATGGAAGAAGTGAACTATATAAAAGTTGAATAAAGAATCGTGATATCATACTATTTATAAACTATGCTTGTTATATCCATAAAGTAAATATTTTATAAGAATATTATAATCTTTTGACATAATACTTATAATTCATATAACACTATTAAGATTTAAATTTAAAAAAAATTATTTCATATCTTTCAAGTCCGTAAAAGTAACTAAGAGAGGAATTAGAGTTTACTTTGTGAATTATTAATTGATAACTCAGTAGTTTAATATGTTATACTTTTCTTCAGATGAAATATATAAAGCATTATGTAAAACTCTCTATGCATAGAATTCTTATTTAAAAAGAGACTCAACTTAATTTTTTTAAAAAAATATTGTCAATTTAGTATTCTTGTAATATGTAAAAATCTAAATGTGGATTGAAAATTCTTATTATTATAATTTTATATTTTAATAATATTTTGTTCACCATGTTTAGGAATATAGTTGATGATCCTCTTCGTACATGCTAAAATTATTAAAATACGGATGTATTGATTGTCAACTTAACTTGTTCGAGTTCTTTGTTGATTATTTTATATCCAAAGAATAATATTTTACAACAAACATCTATTATCGCATGATAATTTAAATCAAAATATGATGTTATCAATATTTTATTAATGGTTAGTAAACCTAAAAATATTTGTAATTATTTATCTTAGTTTTTATGCTAATTCTTTTACCCATATCCTCAGAAAAATAAATTTTAATAATGTATTATAAAAAGGAGTGTACTAAAAAGTCTAACATATTAAAAATATAAAATGTCACAATTGTATAAAAATTTTACAAAACTTTAGTTTTGCCTACTCTAAGATTATAGCCACTTAAATTTCAGGATTTGTGTATTTTAACGGTCCAATGCTAGTTTATCATAGGAAACTAATAAGGTATTTATACTTTATTTTTATAATAATATTTCAACTAATTACCAACTAGTGACTTAAAATTAAAATTTTTTCATTTAACTATCATTTCATTATTCATCAATAAAATATAAGAGCTTAGAAAATTGTTATAATATAATGGAATAAGGATTTTGTGTGTTGGTTTTCTTTTGTAGCGGAAATTGGAACTCTAACCTGCTCTCATGAATTATCAATTTATGGCAAAAGAGTATATAATTAAATAATATTGAGAAATAATACATCATATTGGAATAATTCTGCAATATAATGACATAACTATATTTTATGGGGTAATAGTCATATCCAACCTTCTTTTCAAGAAAACATAGAACTGATTGTTATAATAATACTTTTCACGGATAAAAGTTAATATTTGAAATTTCCTTTGGGTTATCTTTTCTACAAACTCATATTTAACCATTTAAATATTATCAATAATATTTGAGAGATATGTGTTTTAATAATTTTTATTTCATCTCGAAGTAAAATAATGACAATGCATAATGCATTACAGTTTATTATTTAAAATATTAAGACAATGAGCCTATAAGTGTATAGGGACTAGGGGATTATGTAGAGGAGGAAAAATAAAAGGTTTTATATCGAATGATTTGATGTCATCTCCAGCTATAGCCTCTTTGATAGCAATGGCTAAAGAACAAAATTAATTCAATTAGTAAAATATTTTGAAACAAGATCTCCATTTTAACAAGCATACGAAGCAATAAAAACTATTGTCAAATATAGCAAAATTAGTAAAAGAAACAGGCTTTAAGATTTGCATGAAAAAAATTTAAAGATAACTCTTCACGTAACATATTTCCTATATGGTCCATATTTAGTAGAACTTAGTGTTATTTATCATTAGTTTTAATATCAAAACTATCATAATGCTAGTTCATACGCTATTTCAAATACAACAAACAAATAAATATTACTGACCTAAGAATTTTGCCAACTCTTTTATTGCTGAAGATGATGTTGGAGCAAGCTCATTAGACGCTACCGGGAAAAATTACATTATCGTTAAGAGGAGGAAAAATAAAAGGTTTTATATCGAATGATTTGATGTCATCTCCAGCTATAGCCTCTTTGATAGCAATGGCTAAAGAACAAAATTAATTCAATTAGTAAAATATTTTGAAACAAGATCTCCATTTTAACAAGCATACGAAGCAATAAAAACTATTGTCAAATATAGCAAAATTAGTAAAAGAAACAGGCTTTAAGATTTGCATGAAAAAAATTTAAAGATAACTCTTCACGTAACATATTTCCTATATGGTCCATATTTAGTAGAACTTAGTGTTATTTATCATTAGTTTTAATATCAAAACTATCATAATGCTAGTTCATACGCTATTTCAAATACAACAAACAAATAAATATTACTGACCTAAGAATTTTGCCAACTCTTTTATTGCTGAAGATGATGTTGGAGCAAGCTCATTAGACGCTACCGGGAAAAATTACATTATCGTTAAGAGGAGGAAGACCATCAGGCTAATGAGAAGTCTTAGAAACATGATGGGCTAACACCTGATTATTTGTAAAAAAATTTACAATATTGAAGTAATATATCTTGGTGGATGAATTGTTCATCACAAGAGTGAGTTGCTTTGAAGATTAGGATCAATTAAACGTTATGCATTAGGTTTTAGTTTTTTGAAACTGACCATGGTCGTCTAGAATCTAAAATCTTTATTATAAATTGTAACTTTCTTTGTATGCAATAACATATCTCGTGGTAGAAGTGAAATATATATAAATTAAATAAAGAATTGTAACCTTATACACTATGCTTGTTATATTTATTCATGAAATATTTTATAGAAATAATATCATTGAGAGAGGAAGAAGCATCTCTTTTGTAAATTGGCAAGTAATCCTTTAGTCATCAAATACTTTATATTCTTTTTGGGATTAATTACACGAGGCATGGTTTTAAACTCCACACATAGAAATCTTATTTGAAAATAGAATCAATTAAACGTTATGCATTAGGTTTTAGTTTTTTGAAACTGACCATGGTCGTCTAGAATCTAAAATCTTTATTATAAATTGTAACTTTCTTTGTATGCAATAACATATCTCGTGGTAGAAGTGAAATATATATAAATTAAATAAAGAATTGTAACCTTATACACTATGCTTGTTATATTTATTCATGAAATATTTTATAGAAATAATATCATTGAGAGAGGAAGAAGCATCTCTTTTGTAAATTGGCAAGTAATCCTTTAGTCATCAAATACTTTATATTCTTTTTGGGATTAATTACACGAGGCATGGTTTTAAACTCCACACATAGAAATCTTATTTGAAAATAGAATCAACTTAATGTTTTTGACGATCAACTTTCTTGTAATTTCTAAAAATCTAAACATGGTGCAAATATTCTCACTCTTAGAAATTATGATTTGAATAATGTCTAGTTCACCTTCTCCATGAACCTAGTTGATAATCCTCTTCTTACAAGTTAAAAATATCAAATTGTGGATGAAATTATTGTCAATTTGACTTATTCGTGATGTTTGTTCATTATTTTATATCAAAAGTACATAACATTACAATAAACATCTAGTATGTCATGATAATTTGAGTCATAATATGATGTTATCATGATTATATACAAGTATGATAAAGTTAGAAATATTTTTAAAAAAATATCTTTCGTTTTTTGTTAATTTGTTTCACTTATGCTAAATAATGAAGATGAATCTTAAATGAGTGACCTAAAAAGTCAAACATAATCAAAATCTAAGAAGACAAATTTTGTATTTTATTAAAATATCTTAAATATTTGTTTTGCCTACTTTGACATTATAATCACTTAAATTTTAAGATTAGCAAATTCTAATGCTCAAAGATTATTTTATTATAGGTAACTTATAATGTAATGATAGTTTCTTTTTACAGAAATGTTTCGACTTGGTATATGCTAGTGACTTGAACTAAGAATTTGTTCCTTTAACTAGCAACTAAGTTATTTATTATCAAAACCTAGTAGCTAATAATATAATTATACTTTAATAGAGTTAATGTTATGTACATTGATTTGCATTTGTAGAGGAAAATGAAAATCTACCCCTATTAAAAGAATTGCACATTTACAATAATAAACTATATAATTGAATAATATCAAAACTATCCATTTTGTTGGAAAATTTATGCAACATAATAATATAATTTGACTTCATGTGGTAATAGTGATGTCAAAATTTCTTTTCTTATAAACTTGGATGTTTCTATTTTTAGAAATAGAAAGAGAGCATTCTTTGAAATAATAATACTTGTCATGATTATGGACAATCTATAACTGCTAAAAGTTGATATTTATAATTTCATTTGGGTCATTTTTTCCTCAAGTTGACATCTAACCATATCAATTTTATCGATAGTATTAGAGACTTTTATTTTATCATTTTTTATTTATCATATATTAAGATAATGATAATGTATAATGCATTATAATTTATTTTTTATGATATTAGAAAAATTAGCTTAAGTAGATGTAAAGTGTACTGGATTATAAAGGAGGGGTATGAATAATGGTTTAATATCAATAGATCTGATCTCATCCCTATCTATCGCCTCTTTGATACAAGTAATTCATGTTAGTAAAATATTTTGAAAGAAGATCTAAATTTTAATAATCATATGATATTATCTAAAATGTCGAATAGTATAGCATAATTAGTTAAGAAAAAAGCTATCTTGATAGCATTAGAAAAACTAGACAAATTTTCACAAAGCACTTATTTTTATGGTCCACATTGAGGTGAACTTGGTGTTATTAATCATAAGTTTTAACATCGAAACATGCATAATGCATAATCGTTTATTATTCCAAATATCTTAAGCAAGTGAAACTATATTATTACTAATATAATATTTTAGCCAACTATTCTATTTCTCAAGATAATGTTGGAGCAATCTCTTTATATGATAGTGCAAAAAATTACATTGTCGTTAAAAGAAGAAAGTTCGTTCGGCCAATAAGAAGTTTTTGAAACGTGATGAACTAATTTCTCATTATTCGTAAAAAAAATAAATTTTATATTATTAAAGTAATATTATACGAGAAACAATAATGATGTGTGCAGTATAATATGTGCTTTGTGCAGTCAAGAAAGCTATGTTTAAAGTGAACCAAGTTGGTCATTTCAGTACAGTACGGTGAGTGATGGGTGCAGGACATATTTGTTTGATGCTAGGAAATGCACAACATGGTCTTGTCTCCTGTTGCTCTCTCCTCAGTCTCGGGAAGAACAGCTGCTGCATTCCCTGTCGAGTAACTCTCCAAGGTAATTAAGTACCTCATGCAAACACAATGATTCACATCGAAAGAAATGACCTGTGGGTTATTAAGGACATTTATAATTTCAGTATCGTATAGTTTTGATAGGTTATCAGCATGTGCAAGAACCGGGTAGTGTATCTAAAAATTTCCATAGAATATTATACTTTGTGAAAAGATAGGACTTGATTTAACTCTTAGATGTATGCTACAATTTTCTGTTTAATACGATCATTCTCTTCTATGAAATCTCTTGATACTTCCCAATAGATTTGGCACCGGGTCTTTTCTTTCCTTTTAGTTTAATGATATAAAACTCGATCGTATCATGTTTGCATACACTCCTAATTTTGACGAAGAGTGTTATATAATAATTAGAATGATGAGATATAAAAAATAAATTTTTATATATAAATAAATATTAGTAGGTCATAATATGTACTAGAATTAAATGAAATTACGATCCCTCCAATGTGAAGGGTAAAAATCACAGAGTAAACTAGAGATAATTTACTATAAAAATAATAAATATATAAATCTCAGTCTTTTGTCCAAAACCCTAACAACAATCATAAGAGAATAATTGGGATATAAGAATTACGTTACTATACACAATATCTAAATTCTTCCTAAATAATTATAGCAAAAATCTACTGTAGATCTGATCTAACTGAGATGAGAACACTGTCTATATGATTAAGAATAGTCTCTCTACGTTGTCCTTATCTTCTTTCCTTTCCTTATCTTGTTTTTCTACCCTTTCTCCTTTTTTGTTGAATCAAGATGTTGTTGTAATTTTCTGCCTTGTTGTTATAATTTTTCTCCTATATTTTCACAACCACCACACCCCTCTTATTAGATTCAGGGTTTGACTTGAAAGAGAGGTGGGCTGTGGATTGTTAAACCCCATTATGGGCTGAACTTGTTAGTTGTCAACCCAACAACCTCCCTCTTCAGCCCACAAGGGAGGCTATCTTATGACTCTTCAACGTGAAACCATGGTGACTAACTATCGACATATCGCTTGTCTTTCTTTTGATAAGATCTTTATCAACATATTTGCTCCGTTGTCATTTGTGTAAATTTTCTGAAACTATAACCTTTTCTTTTATAGTACATTTCGAATCCAATGGTATCTAACATATATATATGGTTCGACTTGGAATGAAAAGTTGAGTTCTTACACAAATGGATGACACTTTGGCTATCACAATTTACTACATAGTTTTCATGTTTCAGCTCTAATTCTTGTAAGAATTCTTTCATCTATAATATTTTTTGTAAACCTCTATAGTAGTAATATATTCTGTCTTTGTGGTGGAGAGAGCAATATACCTTTACATTCTGAATTACCATGACACAACTCCTAATGCAAAAGTAAGTACAAAACTTAATGTGGACTTCTCGTATCAATATCTCTTACCATATCCGTATATATGTAATATGTCAATATAGGTGGTCTACCTCCAGAGCTTAAACAAACCTTAGCACTCTCTCTGAGATATCTAAAGATCCACTTCACTGCTGCCTAGTGCTCCTTGCTTGGATTTGTAAGAAATCTGCTAGTAACACCCACTGCATATGCAATGTTTGGCCTCGTACATACCATTGCATACATTAAACTTACAATTGTTGAAGCATAAGTAACCTTTTGCATTTTCTCCTTCTCATCACTTAATAGACTTTGTTCTAAGTACAACTTGAACTAACCTACAAGAGGAGAACCAACTGGATTTGCATTGCTCATACTAAATCTTTCTAATACCTTCTCGATATATTTCTCTTGCGACAACCAAATCTTCTTATTTTTTCTATCATGGGAAATCTACATACCAAGTATTTGCTTTGTTGGCTCCATGTCCTTCATTGCAAAAAACTCACTCAGTTTCTTCTTCAACCTGTCAATTATAAACATATCTTTATCAAGAATAAGCATGTCATCAACATAAAATAAGAGAATAATAAAATCCTCATCAAACCGTTTGATGTACATACAATAATCTGAAGCTATTCTTTTATATCAATTTTCTATCATAAATGAATCAAACTTTCTGTACCACTGTCTTGGAGCTTGCTTCAGCCCATACAAACTCTTCCTCAACTTGTAGATAAATTTTTTTTTTACCTTTGACTTTGAATCCTTCTGGTTACTTCATATAAATTTCCTCCAAATTATCATAAAAGAAAGTTGTTTTCATATCTAATTACTCAACCTCCAAGTATTAGTTAGCAGCAATACCAAGAGCAACACGAATAGAAGACATTTTAACAATATGAGAAAAAATTTCTTTAAAGTCAATACCTTTCTTTTGACCAAAGCCTTTCACAATCAATCTAGCTTTGTACTTTGGTTGAGAATAATATTCTTGAGTCTTCAACCTAGAAATCCACTTGTTCTTCAAGGCGTTTATTCCCTTTGGTAGTTGCACCAAATCATAAGTGTGGTTCTTCTGAAGAGCATCCATCTCTTCCTGTATAGCAACTAACCACTTCTTTTTCTGCTCACTTTCAATTGCTTCTTGGTAACTCTCTAGTTCACTTACATTAGTAAGTATTACATACTCATTTGTATAGTATCTTTTGGAAGGTTGACATTGTTTAGAAGATCTTCTCAACTGAGGTTCTGTGAGAAGTTGCTCTCCAACTTCTTCTTGCTCAACATGTCCTATATGTAGATCAATATTAGGCTATACACCATCTTCTTGCATATCTCCCTATCACCCTGATATACTGGAGGAATAACTGGGTCACAATCTACTAATCCTTCTATAGAAGTCTTGGCTAGTGCCTTCTTCAAATTCTTAAAGGTCTGATCCTCAAAGAAGACCGCATCTCTGCTTTTAAACACCTTCTGTTTTTTTGGATCCCAAAACTTGTAACCAAAATGATTATATAAGTAGCCAAGCAAAATATATTCTTTTGTCTTACCATCTAGTTTGGACCTCTCATTGTCTGGAACATGTGCAAATGCATGACAACCAAATACTCTCAAATGCTTGTAGGAAACATCTTTCCCTAATCAACATACTCTGCAACATTACCATTTAGGACTATACATGGTGACTGTTAGGATCGAGAGTCAAAGGTCGGCACTAAGAGTGGGGGGGGGGGGGGTGAATTAGTGCAGCGGTAAGATAACGACGGTTTAAAATGACGTTCGTACGATAAAAACGATTTCGATGCAAAAGCCGATTCAAAAATTACTTCAACTTAAGATTAAGCGTAAGTAGAGTTGAAGTAAAGTAATGGATGTAGTTTGCAGTTTAAGATAGAGAGCAGAATGTAAATGCAAACTGAGATTTAGAGTGGTTCGGTCAATCTTGACCTATATCCACTTTTGGCTTCCTCCTCCGACGAGGTCACCAACGTCCAATAGAGGCCTTCCTTCAATAGGCGAAGGCCAACCACCCTTTTACAGCTTTGCTCCTTTTGACGGGCTTAGGAGACAACCCTTATAGATTTTTCACTCCTCTCTTGAATGATCAAAACTTAGAAGAAAAGAGGGAGAAGAACTTCTAACCTTTACAACACTTTTAAGCTCTCAAAATCTTAGAATAAATGCTAAGTTTCGGTATCCTTTCATGAAAGGGTGGGGTTTATATAGGCCCCAAATTGGTTTGAATTTAGAGCTCAAAAGTGTCATCTCCCGGAATTCCGGGGTCATGGCGGTACTACTGCTATAACTGAGTGGTACTATCACCTGCTAGAACTTGAAAACTGAGCTCGGGTGGTATCACCGCCTGACAGGGGTGGTACCACCACCCAACCTCACTTGGAGACCGAGCCCAAGCGGTACCACCGCATGACATGGGCGGTTCCACCGCCCAGCTTTCCTGGGAGACTCGGCTACTGGGCGGTGCCACCGTCGGCCAAGCAATCTGGGTCCGAATGGGCTAATCCATTCGACCCAATTTGGGTCTATCAAGGGCCTAATTGCCCCAAGATTAAATTAATGGGATCACCTCCCATTTCTAACTTAATCATCATGCTAACTATGATATTTTCAAGACATTTACTGTAACTTGCTCCGGTGCGTCAATCGCTTCTTTTGGCCAGCTTCCGACGAACTTTCGGTGAACATCCGACGAACCCTCGGCGATGATCCGACGGACTTCCAGCAAACTCCTAGACTTACGATGATCCACTTGGCGAGTTCCGATGAGCTTCTTTGACAAGCTCCTGGACTTCTCGGATTTGTTCTCGCAAAACCTCCGACGACCGTCCGGACTTCCGTCGAATTGTCGAACCCCCAACGTGATCATAGTCTTGACTCCAACGTAACTCCTGCTGCATGTCTTACTTCCATCGTAGTTAATCTAGCACACTTATCTCAACATATAGATTAGATAACAAATGACAATTGACTTCATCATCAAAATTCGAGATTCAACAATCTCCCCCTTTTTGATGATGACAATCAATTGATAACGGAGTTAACCTTAACTCCCCCTATCTATATGCCATACTCGAGATAAGTCATTCTTGAATTTCAAAGCCTTTAAATTCAAGAGACATATTGATAAGTTAAGATCGTTTAACCTTATCAATACTCCCATCATGATTCCTATCATGATGTATCTCTCTGAAAATGATGTCAAGACTTGACATCCATTTTCAAGTCTTACATTTCAAGTGTGAATGATAATAATGGTAGCACTTCGTCATATGGTAAGATATCAAAATATAAAATTACGATGTATGCTTTTGATATCTTAACATAACGTAAGCATTTCAAATATTTAGCAATCACAGCATTTCATCACATGACAAGTTATCAACAAGTAAAATTTGCGATTCAAGTTCTTGATATCTTAACATGATGCAAATATTTCAAGTGTTTAGCAATCATAGCATTTCATCACTTGGCAAGATATCAACATGTAAAATTGCGATACAAGTTCTTGATATCTTAACATAATGCATATATGGCAATCATAGCATTTCTATCATCAATGTATCATATATTTCGATGCAAGCTTCTTTTGATATCTTAACATAATTCAAATTCAAATAATGCACTCATAGTATCAATTCATATATTTCTCCCCCTTTGTCATCAACAAAAAGGAGAACAATATAAGCAAATTTTAAACATAAGTGTAGTAATGATTCATGCCATAATTAGGTTCATGTCATTTTTCAACAATGAGTGATAGGATACTAATTATACAAACATCTTCAAGGAAAACATGATATGGAGATTACTTCTTCCTTTTTATTTGGTATTATCTTTTTGCATGAAGGAGGAAAGCTATTTGTGAGATTATTCGAGTGAAGTTAAAATTAATAAGAGATTTAAATTATGTTTCATTTTTATAAGGATCAAGATATGTATGTGAATCAAATCCTTGCTAAAAAAAAATCTTCCCTTTTCAAGAAGGAATTTATAAGAAAGAATCATTTCATCAAATCCATTTCTCGAAAAAAATATTTTTCACACGATAAGTCTTTGAGAGATGCATTTGCTAATTGCTTCTATAAGTCAAAAATCAATGATATGAATTAAACTCTATATGACATGCTTATGAAAGCTACATTAAGTCCAGAAGAGAATAATGTATCGTTAGGATCAAGAAAATCCGAAAATGAAATTTAACACTTTCATGCATTCGGACAAGGTTTTGCTATAGATTTTCAAACACAATCATGAAGATAAAACATGCTTATTATTATGAAAATTTTGTATCCAAAACACATAATTTCCAACATGTTATTAAGACATGTAATCGTGTAAAATCATCATAGCAATTAAGTGATTTGGTCATTGAATCAAGAACATCCGAAAAATAATTTTAATAAGTTCATGCATTCGGACACATTAACATACCTAATTCTCTTCTAATGAAATCAAATTGTTCTTCACTTAAAGGCTTTGTAAAAATATCAGCTAGTTGATGTTTAGTATCAATGAACTCTATAACTACATCATGATTAGTGACATGATCTCGTATAAAGTGATGTCTAATATCAATATGTTTTGTTCTTGAGTGTTGAATGAGATTCTTTGTTAAACATATAGCACTTGTGTTATTACATTTAATGTGAATATTTTTAAGATGAATTTTATAATCTTCTAAGGTGTTTTTCATCCACATAACTTGTGCACAGCATGCACTAGCTGTAATATACTCAGCTTTGGTTGTTGATAGTGCAACCGAGTTTTGTTTCTTAGATGACAATGAAATAAGATCATGTCCCAAAAATTGACATGTTCAAGATGTGCTTTTTCTATCTAGTCTACACCCAGTAAAATTCGCATCAGCATAAGCAATTAACTCAAACTTCTCGGTTTTTGGATACCATAATCCTAGATTTGTGGTACCTTTAAGATATCTAATTATTCTTTTAACCATTTTGAGATGAAGAAAGTAATTGCTATCGGTTGTCCATCATTTTAAGATAATCACATGTTAGTAAAATATTTTAAAAGAAGATCTAAATTTTAATAATCATATGATATTATCTAAAATGTCGAATAGTATAGCATAATTAGTTAAGAAAAAAGCTATCTTGATGGCATTAGAAAAACTAGACAAATTTTCACAAAGCACTTATTTTTATGGTCCACATTGAGGTGAACTTGGTGTTATTAATCATAAGTTTTAACATCAAAACATGCATAATGCATAATCGTTTATTATTCCAAATATCTTAAGCAAGTGAAACTATATTATTACTAATATAATATTTTAGCCAACTATTCTATTTCTCAAGATAATGTTGGAGCAATCTCTTTATATGATAGTGCAAAAAATTACATTGTCGTTAAAAGAAGAAAGTTCGTTAGGCCAATAAGAAGTCTTTGAAATGTGATGGACTAATTTTTCATTATTCGTAAAAAAAATAAATTTTATATTATTGAAGTAATGTGTAGATGAATGAATTATTCATCAAAAGAGTGAGGTAATATAAAGATTAGGGTCAATTGAATTATATGTATAAAGCTATATTATTTTAACACTTTTCATGTAAACTGAAATCTTAATTGTATATAGCAACTTTCGTAGTATCTAATAATATATAAAATGGAATAAGTGAACTATATAAAAGTTGAATAAAGAATCATGATATCATACTATTTATAAACTATACTTGTTATATCCAAAAAGTAAATATTTTATAAGAATATTATAATCTTTTGACATGATACTTATAATTCATATAACACTATTAAGATTTAAATTTAAAAAAAATTATTTCATATCTTTCAAGTGCATAAAAGTAACTAAGAGAGGAATTAGAGTTTACTTTGTGAATTATTAATTAATAACTCAGTAGTTTAATATGTTATGCTTTTCTTGAGATGAAGTATATAAAGTATTGTGTAAAACTCTCTACGCATAGAATTCTTATTTAAAAAGAGACCCAACTTAATTTTTTTTGAAAAAAATATTGTCAATTTAGTATTCTTGTAATATGTAAAAATCTAAATGTGGATTGAAAATTCTCACTATTATAATTTTATATTTTAATAATATTTTGTTCACCTTGTTTAGGAATATAGTTGATGATCCTCTTCGTACATGCTAAAAATATTAAAATATGGATGTATTGATTGTCAACTTAACTTGTTCGAGTTCTTTGTTGATTATTTGATATCAGAAGAATAATATTTTACAACAAACATCTATTATCGCATGATAATTGAAATCAAAATATGATGTTACCAATATTGTATTAATGGATAGTAAACCTGAAAATATTTGTAATTATTTATCTTAGTTTTTATGCTAATTCTTTTACTCATATCCTCAAAAAGATAAATTTTAATAATGTATTGTTAAAAGGAGTGAACTAAAAAGTCAAACATATTAAAAATATAAAATGTCACAATTGTATAAAAATTTTACAAAACTTTAGTTTTGCTTACTCTAAGATTATATCCACTTAAATTTTAGGATTTGTGTATTTTAACGGTCCAATGCTAGTTTATCATGGGCAACTAATAAGGTATTTATACTTTATTTTTATAACAATGTTGTAACTAATTACCAACTATTGACTTAAAATTAAAATTTTTTCATTTAACTATCATGTAAATTATTCATCAATAAAATATATGAGGTTAGAATATTGTTATAATATAATGGAATAAGGATTTTGTGTGTTGGTTTGCTTTTGTAGCGGAAATTGAACTCTAACCTACTCTCACGAATTATAAATTTATGGCAAAAGAGTATAGAATTAAATAATATTGAGAAATAATACATCATATTGGAATAATTATACAATATAATGACATAACTATATTTTATGGGGTAATAGTCATATCCAACCTTCTTTTCAAGAAAACATATAACTGATTGTTATAATAATGCTTTTCACGGATGAAAGTTAATATTTGAAATTTCCTTTGGGTTATCTTTTCTATAAACTCATATTTAACTATTTAAATTTTATCGATAATATTTGAGAGATATGTGTTTTAATAATTTTTATTTCATCTCGAAATAAGATACTGACAATGCATAATGCATTACAGTTTATTGTTTAAAATATTAAGACAATGAGCCTATAAGTGTATAGGGACTACAGGATTATGTAGAGGAGGAATGATAAAAGGTTTTATATCGAATGATTTGATGTCATCTCCAACTATAGCCTCTTTGATAGCAATGGCTAAAGAACAAAATTAATTCAATTAGTAAAATATTTTAAAACAAGATCAACATTTTAACAAGCATACGAAGCAATAAAAACTATTATCGAATATAGCAAAATTAGTAAAAGAAACAGGCTTTTAGATTTGCATGAAAAGATATAACGATAACTCTTCACGTAACATATTTCCTATATGGTCCATATTTAGTAGAACTTGGTGTTATTAATCATTAGTTTTAATATCAACACTACCATAATGCTAGATCATATGCTATTTCAAATACTATAAACAAATAAATAATAATTATTACTGACCTAAGATTTTTGCCAACTCTTCCAATGTTGAAGATGATGTTGGAGCAAGCTCATTAGATGCTACCGGGAAAAATTGTATTGTCGTTAAGAGGAGGAAGACAATCGGGCTAATGAGAAGTCTTTGAAACATGATGGGCTAACACTTGATTATCTGTAAAAAAAATTTACAATATTGAAGTAATATATCTTGGTGGATGAATTGTTCATCACAAGAGTGAGTTGCTTTAAAGATTAGGATCAATTAAACGTTATGCATTAGGTTTTAGTTTTTTGAAACTGACCATGGTCGTCTAGAAACTGAAATTTTTATTATAAATTGCAACTTTCTTTGTATGCAATAACATATCTCATGGTAGAAGTGAAATGTATATAAATTAAATAAAGAATTGTAACCTTATACACTATGCTTGTTATATTTATTCATGAAATATTTTATAGAAATAATATCATTGAGAGAGGAAGAAGCATCTCTTTTGTAAATTGGCTAGTAATCCTTTAGTCATCAAATACTTTATGTTATTTTTGGGATCAATTACACGAGGCATGGTTCTAAACTCCACACATAGAAATCTTATTTGAAAATAGAATCAACTTAATTTTTTTGACGATCAACTTTCTTGTAATTTCTAAAAATCTAAACATGGTGCAAATATTCTCACTCTTAGAAATTATGATTTGAATAATGTCTAGTTTACCTTCTCCATGAACCTAGTTGATAATCCTCTTCTTACAAATTAAAAATATCAAAATATGGATGAAATTATTGTCAATTTGACTTATTCGTGATGTTTGTTCATTATTTTATATCAAAAGTACATAACATTACAATAAACATCAAGTATGTCATGATAATTTGAGTCATAATATGATGTTATCATGATTATATACAAGTATGGTAAAGTTAGAAATATTTGAAACAAATATCTTTCGTTTTTTATTAATTTGTTTCACTTATGCTAAATAATAAAGATGAATCTTAAATGAGTGACCTAAAAAGTCAAACATAATCAAAATCTAAGAAGACAAATTTTATATTTTATTAAAATATCATAAATATAATTTTTGCCTACTTTGACATTACAATTACTTAAATTTCAAGATGAGCAAATTCTAATGCTCTAAGATTATTTTATTATAGGTAACATATAATGTAATTATAGGTTCTTTTTACAGAAATGTTTCGACTTGGTATATGCTAGTGACTTGAACTAAGAATTTGTTTCTTTAACTAGCAACTAAGTTATTTATCATCAAAACCTAGTAGCTAATAATATAATTATACTTTAATAGAGTTACTGTTATGTACATTGATTTGCATTTGTACAGGAAATTGAAAATCTACCCCTATTAAAAGAATTGCACATTTACAATAATAAACTATATAATTGAATAATATCAAAAAATATATCCATCTTGTTGGAAAATTTCTGCAACATAATGATATAATTTGACTTCATATGGTAATAGTGATGTCAAAATTTTTTTTCTTATAAACTTGGATGTTTCTATTTTTAGAAATAGAAAGAGAGCATTCTTTGATATAATAATACTTGTCATGATTACGGACAATCTATAACAGATGAAAGTTGATATTTATATTTTCATTTGGGCCATTTTTTCCTCAAGTTGACATCTAACCATATCAATTTTATCGATAGTATTAGAGACTTTTATTTTATTATTTTTTATTCATCATATATTAAGATAATGATAATGTATAATGCATTATAATTTACTTTTTATGATATTAGAAAAATTAGCTTAAGTAGATGTAAAGTGTACTGGATTATAAAGGAGAGGTATGAATAATGGTTTAATATCAATAGATCTGATCTCATCCCTAGCTATCGCCTCTTTGATACAAGTAATTCACGTTAGTAAAATATTTTGAAAGAAGATCTAAATTTTAATAATCATATGATATTATCTAAAATGTTGAATAGTATAGCATAATTAGTGAAGAAAAAAGCTATCTTGATGGCATTAGAAAAACTAGACAAATTTTCACAAAGCACTTATTTTTATGGTCCACATTGAGGTGAACTTGGTGTTATTAATCATAACTTTTAACATCGAAACATGCATAATGCATAATCGTTTATTATTCCAAATATCTTAAGCAAGTGAAACTATATTATTACTAATATAATATTTTTGCCAACTATTCTATTTCTCAAGATAATGTTGGAGCAATCTCTTTATATGATAGTGCAAAAAATTACATTGTCGTTAAAAGAAGAAAGTTCGTTAGGCCAATAAGAAGTCTTTGAAACGTGATGGACTAATTTTTCATTATTCGTAAAAAAAATAAATTTTACATTATTGAAGTAATGTGTAGATGAATGAATTATTCATCAAAAGAGTGAGGTAATATAAAGATTAGGGTCAATTGAATTATATGTATAAGGCAATACTATTTTAACACTTTTCATGTAAACTGAAATCTTAATTGTATATAGCAACTTTCGTAGTATCTAATAATATATAAAATGAAAGAAGTGAACTATATAAAAGTTGAATAAAGAATCGTGATATCGTACTATTTATAAACTATGCTTGTTATATCCATAAAGTAAATATTTTATAAGAATATTATAATCTTTTGACATGGTACTTATAATTCATATAACACTATTAAGATTTAAATTTAAAAAAAAATATTTCATATCTTTCAAGTGCATAAAAGTAACTAAGAGAGGAATTAGAGTTTACTTTGTGAATTATTAATTAATAACTCAGTAGTTTAATATGTTATACTTTTCTTGAGATGAATTATATAAAGCAATGTGTAAAACTCTCTATGCATAGAATTTTTTTTAAAAAATATTGTTAATTTAGTATTCTTGTAATATGTAAAAATCTAAATGTGGATTGAAAATTCTCACTATTATAATTTTCTATTTTAATAATATTTGTTCACCTTGTTTAGGAATATAGTTGATGATGCTCTTCGTACATACTAAAAATATTAAAATATGGATGTATTGATTGTCAACTTAACTTGTTCGAGTTCTTTGTTGATTATTTATATTAGAAGAATAATATTTTACAACAAACATCTATTATCGCATGATAATTGAAATCAAAATATGATGTTATCAATATTGTATTAATGATTAGTAAACCTGAAATTATTTGTAATTATTTATCTTAGTTTTATGCTAATTCTTTTACTCATATTCTCAAAAAGATAAATTTTAATAATGTATTGTTAAATTGAGTAAATTAAAAGTCAAACATATTAAAAATATAAAATGTCACAATTGTATAAATATTTTACAAAACTTTAGTTTTGCCTACTCTAAGATTATAGCCACTTAAATTTCAGGATTTGTATATTTAACGGTCCAATGTTAGTTTATCATGGGCAAGTAATAAGGTATTTATACTTTATTTTTATAACAATGTTTCAACTAATTACCAACTAGTGACTTAAAATTAAATTTTTTTCATTTAACTATCATGTAAATTATTCATCAATAAAATATAAAAGCTTAGAATATTGTTATAATATAATGGAATAAGGATTTTGTGTGTTGGTTTGCTTTTCTAGCGAAAATTGGAACTCTAACCCGCTCTCACGAATTATCAATTTATGACAAAAGAGTATAGAATTAAATAATATTGAGAAATAATACATCATATTGGAATAATTATGCAATATAATGACATAACTATATTTTATGGGGTAATAGTCATATCCAACCTTCTTTTCAAGAAAACATAGAACTGATTGTTATAATAATGCTTTTCACGTATGAAAGTTAATATTTGAAATTTCCTTTGGGTTATCTTTTCTATAAACTCATATTTAACCATGTAAATTTTATCAATAATATTTGAGAGATATGTGTTTTAATAATTTTTATTTCATCTCAAAGTAAAATAATGATAATGCATAATGCATTACAGTTTATTATTTAAAATATTAAGACAATGAGCCTATAAGTGTATAGGGACTACAGGGTTATGTAGAGGAGGAATGATAAAAGGTTTTACATCGAATGATTTGATGTCATCTCCAGCTATAGCCTCTTTGATAGCAATGGCTAAAGAACAAAATTAATTCAATTAGTAAAATATTTTGAAACAAGATCAACATTTTAACAAGCATACGAAGCAATAAAAACTATTATCAAATATAGCAAAATTAGTACAAGAAACAGGCTTTTAGATTTGCATGAAAAGATAAAACGATAACTCTTAACGTAACATATTTCCTATATTGTCCATATTTAGTAGAACTTGGTGTTATTTATCATTAGTTTTAATATCAACACTACTATAATGCTAGATCATACGCTATTTCAAATACTATAAACAAATAAATAATAATTATTACTGACCTAAGATTTTTGCCAACTCTTCTAATGCTGAAGATGATGTTGGAGCAAGCTCAATAGACGCTACCAGGAAAAATTGCATTGTCGTTAAGAGGAGGAAGACCATCAGGCTAATGAGAAGTCTTGGAAACATGATGGGCTAACACTTGATTATTTGTAAAAAAAATTTACAATATTGAAGTAATATATATTGGTGGATGAATTGTTTATCACAAGAGTGAGTTGCTTTAAAGATTAGGATCAATTAAACGTTATGCATTAGGTTTTAGTTTTTTGAAACTGACCATGGTCGTCTAGAAACTGAAATCTTTATTATAAATTGTAACTTTCTTTGTATGCAATAACATATCTCGTGTTAGAAGTGAAATATATATAAATTAAATAAAGAATTGTAACCTTATACACTATGCTAGTTATATTTATTCATGAAATATTTATAGAAATAATATCATTGAGAGAGGAAGAAGCATCTCTTTTGTAAATTGGCTAGTAATCCTTTAGTCATCAAATACTTTATGTTATTTTTGGGATCAATTACACGAGGCATGGTTCTAAACGCCACACATAGAAATCTTATTTGAAAATAGAATCAACTTAATTTTTTTGACGATCAACTTTCTTGTAATTTCTAAAAATCTAAACATGGTGCAAATATTCTCACTCTTCGAAATTATGATTTGAATAATGTCTAGTTCACCTTCTCCATGAACCTAGTTGATAATCCTCTTCTTACAAATTAAAAATATCAAAATGTGGATAAAATTATTGTCAATTTGACTTATCGTGATGTTTGTTCATTATTTTATATCAAAAGTACATAACATTACAATAAACATCAAGTATGTCATGATAATTTGAGTCATAATATGATGTTATCATTATTATATATAAGTATGGTAAAGTTAGAAATATTTGAAAAAAAATATCTTTCGTTTTTTGTTAATTTGTTTCACTTATGCTAAATAATAAAGATGAATCTTAAATGAGTGACCTAAAAAGTCAAACATAATCAAAATCTAAGAAGACAACTTTTATATTTTATTAAAATATCTTAAATTTTATTTTGCCTACTTTGACTTTACAATCATTAAATTTCAAGATGAGCAAATTCTAATGCTCTAAGATTATTTTAATGATAGGTACATATAATGTAGGATAGTTTCTTTTTACAAAAAATGTTCGACTTGGTATATGCTAGTGACTTGAACTAAGAATTTGTTTCTTTAACAAGCAACTAAGTTATTTATTATCAAAACCTAGTAGCTAATAATATAGATTATAGTTACTTAATAGAGTTAATGTTATGTACATGGTTGCAATTTGTAGAGGAAAGTGAAAATCTACCCTATTAGAAGAATGACACAGTTACAAATCAAGAAACTATATAATGAATAATATCAAAAATATATCTAGTCTTGGTTGGAAAATTCTGCACATCTATATTAATAATAATACTTGTCATGATTATGGACAATCTATAACTGCTGAAAGTTAATATTTATAATTTCATTTGGGCCATTTTTTCCTCAAGTTGACATCTAACCATATCAATTTTATCGATAGTATTAGAGACTTTTATTTTATTATAGGTAACATATAATGTAATGATAGTTTCTTTTTACAAAAATGTTTCGACTTGGTATATGCTAGTGACTTGAACTAAGAATTTGTTTCTTTAACAAGCAACTAAGTTATTTATTATCAAAACCTAGTAGCTAATAATATAATTATACTTTAATAGAGTTAATGTTATGTACATTGATTTGCATTTGTAGAGGAAAGTGAAAATCTACCCCTATTAAAAGAATTACACATTTACAATAATAAACTATATAATTGAATAATATCAAAAAATATATCTATCTTGTTGGAAAATTTCTGCAACATAATGATATAATTTGACTTCCTGTGGTAATAGTGATGTCAAAATTTCTTTTCTTCTAAACTTGGTTGTTTTTATTTTTAGAAATAGAAAGAGAGCATTCTTTGATATAATAATACTTGTCATGATTATGGACAATCTATAACTGCTGAAAGTTAATATTTATAATTTCATTTGGGCCATTTTTTCCTCAAGTTGACATCTAACCATATCAATTTTATCGATAGTATTAGAGACTTTTATTTTATCATTTTTTATTCATCATATATTAAGATAATGATAATGTATAATGCATTATAATTTATTTTTTATGATATTAGAAAAATTAGCTTAAGTAGATGTAAAGTGTACTGGATTAGAAAGGAGAGGTATGAATAATGGTTTAATATCAATAGATCTGATCTCATCCCCAGCTATCGCCTCTTTGACACAAGTAATTCATGTTAGTAAAATATTTTGAAAGAAGATCTAAATTTTAATAATCATATGGTATTATCTAAAATGTTGAATAGTATAGCATAATTAGTTAAGAAAAAAGCTATCTTGATGGCATTAGAAAAACTAGACAAATTTTCACAAAGCACTTATTTTTATGGTCCACATTGAGGTGAACTTGGTTTATTAATCATAAGTTTTAACATCGAAACATGCATAATGCATAATCTTTCATTGTTCCAAATATCTTAAGCAAGTGAAACTATATTATTACTAATATAATATTTTGCCAACTATTCTATTTCTCAAGATAATGTTGGAGCAATCTCTTTATATGATAGTGCAAAAAATTACATTGTCGTTAAAAGAAGAAAGTTCATTAGGCCAATAAGAAGTCTTTGAAACGTGATGGACTAATTTTTCATTATTCGTAAAAAACTAAATTTTATATTATTGAAGTAATTGAATATTCATCAAAAGAGTGAGGTAATATAAAGATTAGGGTCAATTGAATTATATGTATAAGGCTATATTATTTTAACACTTTTCATGGAAACTAAAATCTTAATTATATAGCAGCTTTCGTAGTATCTAATATATATAAAATGGAAGAAGTGAACTATATAAAAGTTGAATAAAGAATCGTGATATCATACTATTTATAAACTATGCTTGTTATACTCATAAAGTAAAAATTTTGTAAGAATATTATAATCTTTTGACATGGTACTTATAATTCATATAACACTATTAAGATTTAAATTTACAAAAAATTATTTAATATCTTTCAAGTGCATAAAAGTAACTAAGAGAGGAATTAGAGTTTACTTTGTAAATTACTAATTAATAACTCAGTAGTTTAATATGTTATGCTTTTCTTGAAAAAAAAAAAAAAAAAAAAAAAAAAAAAAAAAAAAAAAAAAAAAAAAAAAAAAAAAAAAAAAAAAAAAAAAAAAAAAAAAAAAAAAAAAAAAAAAAAAAAAAAAAAAAAAAAAAAAAAAAAAAAAAAAAAAAAAAAAAAAAAAAAAAAAAAAAAAAAAAAAAAAAAAAAAAAAAAAAAAAAAAAAAAAAAAAAAAAAAAAAAAAAAAAAAAAAAAAAAAAAAAAAAAAAAAAAAAAAAAAAAAAAAAAAAAAAAAAAAAAAAAAAAAAAAAAAAAAAAAAAAAAAAAAAAAAAAAAAAAAAAAAAAAAAAAAAAAAAAAAAAAAAAAAAAAAAAAAAAAAAAAAAAAAAAAAAAAAAAAAAAAAAAAAAAAAAAAAAAAAAAAAAAAAAAAAAAAAAAAAAAAAAAAAAAAAAAAAAAAAAAAAAAAAAAAAAAAAAAAAAAAAAAAAAAAAAAAAAAAAAAAAAAAAAAAAAAAAAAAAAAAAAAAAAAAAAAAAAAAGAATGAATTATTCAAAAGAGTGAGGTAATATAAGATTAGGGTCAATTGAATTATATGTATAAGGCTAATATTATTTTAACACTTTTCATGTAAACTGAAATCTTAATTTATTATAGCACTTTCGTAGTATCTAATAATATATAAATGAAGAAGTGAACTATATAAAAGTTGAATAAAGAATCGTGATATCATACTATTTATAAACTATGCTTGTTATACTCCATAAAGTAAATATTTTATAAGAATATTATAATCTTTTGACATGGTACTTATAATTCATATAACACTATAAGATTTAAATTTAAAAAAAATATTTCATATCTTTCAAGTGCATAAAAGTAACTAAGAGAGGAATTAGAGTTTACTTTGTGAATTATTAATTAATAACTCAGTAGTTTAATATGTTATGCTTTTCTTGGATGAATTATATAAAGCAATGTGTTAATAGAATTCTATTTAAAAAGAGACCCAACTTAATTTTTTTAAAAAAAATATTGTTAATTTAGTATTCTTGTAATATGTAAAAATCTAAATGTGGATTGAAAATTCTCACTATTATAATTTTATATTTTAATAATATTTTGTTCACCTGTTTAGGAATATAGTTGATGATGCTCTTCGTACATAATAAAAATATTAAAATACGGATGTATTGATTGTGAACTTAACTTGTTCGAGTTCTTTGTTGATTATTTTATATTAGAAGAATAATATTTTACAACAAACATCTATTATCGCATGATAATTGAAATCAAAATATGATGTTATCAATATTGTATTAATGATTAGTAAACCTGAAATTATTTGTAATTATTTATCTTAGTTTTATGCTAATTCTTTTACTCATATTCTCAAAAAGATAAATTTTAATAATGTATTGTTAAATGGAGTAACTTAAAAGTCAAACATATTAAAAATATAAAATGTCACAATTGTATAAAAATTTTACAAAACTTTAGTTTTGCCTACTCTAAGATTATAGCCACTTAAATTTCAGGATTTGTGTATTTTAACGGTCCAATGCTAGTTTATCACGGGCAACTAATAAGGTATTTATACTTTATTTTTATAACAATGTTTCAACTAATTACCAACTAGTGACTTAAAATTAAAATTTTTTCATTTAACTATCATGTAAATTATTCATCAATAAAATATAAGAGCTTAGAATCTTGTTATAATATAATGGAATAAGGATTTTGTGTGTTGGTTTGCTTTTCTAGCGAAAATTGGAACTCTAACCCGCTCTCACGAATTATCAATTTATGACAAAAGAGTATAGAATTAAATAATATTAAGAAATAATACATCATATTGGAATAATTATGCAATATAATGACATAACTATATTTTATGGGATAATAGTCATATCCAACCTTCTTTTCAAGAAAACATAGAACTGATTGTTATAATAATGCTTTTCACGTATGAAAGTTAATATTTAAATTTCCTTTGGGTTATCTTTTCTATAAACTCATATTTAACCATTTAAATTTTATCAATAATATTTGAGAGATATGTGTTTTACTAATTTTTATTTCATCTCAAAGTAAAATAATGACAATGAATAATGCATTACAGTTTATTATTTAAAATATTAAGACAATGAGCCTATAAGTGTATAGGGACTACAGGATTATGTAGAGGAGGAATGATAAAAGGTTTTATATCGAATGATTTGATGTCATCTCCAGCTATAGCCTCTGTGATAGCAATGGCTAAAGAACAAAATTAATTCAATTAGTAAAATATTTTGAAACAAGATCAACATTTTAACAAGCATACGAAGCAATAAAAACTATTATCGAATATAGCAAAATTAGTAAAAGAAACAGGCTTTTAGATTTGCATGAAAAGATATAACGATAGCTCTTCACGTAACATATTTCCTATATGGTCCATATTTAGTAGAACTTGGTGTTATTTATCATTAGTTTTAATATGAACACTACCATAATGCTAGATCATACGCTATTTCAAATACTATAAACAAATAAATAATAATTATTACTGACCTAAGATTTTTGCCAACTCTTCTAATGCTGAAGATGATGTTGGAGTAAGCTCATTAGACGCTACCGGGAAAAATTGCATTGTCGTTAAGAGGAGGAAGACCATCAGGCTAATGAGAAGTCTTAGAAACATGATGGGCTAACACTTGATTATTGGTAAAAAAAATTTACAATATTGAAGTAATATATCTTGGTGGATGAATTATTCATCACAAGAGTGAGTTGCTTTAAAGATTAGGATCAATTAAACGTTATGCATTAGGTTTTAAGTTTTTTGAAACTGACCATGGTCGTCTAGAAACTGAAATCTTTATTATAAATTGTAACTTTCTTTGTATGCAATAACATATCTCGTGGTAGAAGTGAAATATATATAAATTAAATAAAGAATTGTAACCTTATACACTATGCTAGTTATATTTATTCATGAAATATTTTATAGAAATAATATCATTGAGAGAGGAAGAAGCATCTCTTTTGTAAATTGGCTAGTAATCCTTTAGTCATCAAATACTTTATGTTATTTTTGGGATCAATTACACGAGGCATGGTTCTAAACTCCACATATAGAAATCTTATTTGAAAATAGAATCAACTTAATTTTTTTGACGATCAACTTTCTTGTAATTTCTAAAAATCTAAACATGGTGCAAATATTCTCACTCTTCGAAATTATGATTTGAATAATGTCTAGTTCACCTTCTCCATGAACCTAGTTGATAATCCTCTTCTTTAAAAATATCAAAATGTGGATAAAATTATTGTCAATTTGACTTATTCGTGATGGTTGTTCATTATTTTATATCAAAAGTACATAACATTACAATAAACATCAAGTATGTCATGATAATTTGAGTCATAATATGATGTTATCATGATTATATATTAGTATGGTAAAGTTAGAAATATTTGAAACAAAATATCTTTCATTTTTTGTTAATTTGTTTCACTTATGCTAAATAATAAAGATGAATCTTAAATGAGTGACCTAAAAAGTCAAACATAATCAAAATCTAAGAAGACAAATTTTATATTTTATTAAAATGTCATAAATATAATTTTTGCCTACTTTGACATTACAATCACTTAAATTTCAAGATGAGCAAATTCTAATGCTCTAAGATTATTTTATTATAGGTAACATATAATGTAATGATAGATTCTTTTACAGAAATGTTTCGACTTGGTATATGCTAGTGACTTGAACTAAGAATTTGTTTCTTTAACTAGCAACTAAGTTATTTATTATCAAAACCTAGTAGCTAATAATATAATTATACTTTAATAGAGGTAATGTTATGCACATTGATTTGCATTTGTAGAGGAAATTGAAAATCTACCCCTATTAAAAGAATTGCACATTTACAATAATAAACTATATAATTGAATAATATCAAAAAATATATCCATCTTGTTGGAAAATTTCTGCAACATAATGATATAATTTGACTTCATGTGGTAATAGTGATGTCAAAATTTCTTTTCTTCTAAACTTGGTTGTATTTATTTTTAGAAATAGAAAGAGAGCATTCTTTGATATAATAATACTTGTCATGATTATGGACAATCTATAACTGCTGAAAGTTGATATTTATAATTTCATTTGGGCCATTTTTTCCTCAAGTTGACATCTAACCATATCAATTTTATCGATAGTATTAGAGACTTTTATTTTATCATTTTTTATTCATCATATATTAAGATAATGATAATGTATAATGCATTATAATTTATTTTTTATGATATTAGACAAATTAGCTTAAGTAGATGTAAAGTGTACTGGATTAGAAAGGAGAGGTATGAATAATGGTTTAATATCAATAGATCTGATCTCATCCCCAGCTATCGCCTCTTTGATACAAGTAATTCATGTTAGTAAAATATTTTGAAAGAAGATCTAAATTTTAATAATCATATGGTATTATCTAAAATGTTGAATAGTATAGCATAATTAGTTAAGAGAAAAGCTATCTTGATGGCATTAGAAAAACTAGACAAATTTTCACAAAGCACTTATTTTTATGGTCCACATTGAGGTGAACTTGGTGTTATTAATCATAAGTTTCAACATCGAAACATGCATAATGCATAATCGTTCATTGTTCCAAATATCTTAAGCAAGTGAAACTATATTATTACTAATATAATATTTTTGCCAACTATTCTATTTCTCAAGATAATGTTGGAGCAATCTCTTTATATGATAGTGCAAAAAATTACATTGTCGTTAAAAGAAGAAAGTTCATTAGGCCAATAAGAAGTCTTTGAACGTGATGGACTAATTTTTCATTATTCGTAAAAAAATAAATTTTACATTATTGAAGTAATGTGTAGATGAATGAATTATTCATCAAAAGAGTGAGGTAATATAAAGATTAGGGTCAATTGAATTATATGTATAAGGCTATATTATTTAACACTTTTCATGGAAATGAAATCTTAATTATATAGCAGCTTTCGTAGTATCTAATAATATATAAAATGGAAGAAGTGAACTATATAAAAGTTGAATAAAGAATCGTGATATCATACTATTTATAAACTATAATCGTGATATCATACTATTTATAAACTATGCTTGGTATATTCATAAAGTAAATATTTTGTAAGAATATTATAATCTTTTGATATGGTACTTATATTCATATAACACTATTAAGATTTAAATTTACAAACAAATATTTCATATCTTTCAAGTGCATAAAAGTACTAAGAGAGGAATTAGAGTTTACTTTGTGAAATACTAATTAATAACTCAGTAGTTTAATATGTTATGCTTTTCTTGAGATGAATTATATAAAGCAATGTGTAAAACTCTCTACGCATAGAATTCTTGTTTAAAAAGAGACCCAACTTAATTTTTTTAAAAAAATATTATTAATTTAGTATTCTTGTAATATGTAAAAATCTAAATGTGGATTGAAAATTCTCACTATTATAATTTTATATTTTAATAATATTTTGTTCACCTTGTTTAGGAATATAGTTGATGATGCTCTTCGTACATACTAAAAATATTAAAATACGGATGTATTGATTGTCAACTTAACTTGTTCGAGTTCTTTGTTGATTATTTTATATTAGAAGAATAATATTTTACAACAAACATCTATTATCGAATGATAATTGAAATCAAAATATGATGTTATCAATATTGTATTATTGATTAGTAAACCTGAAATTATTTGTAATTATTTATCTTAGTTTTTATGCTAATTCTTTTACTCATATTCTCAAAAAGATAAATTTTAATAATGTATTGTTAAATGGAGTAACTTAAAAGTCAAAAATATTAAAAATATAAAATGTCACAATTGTATAAAAATTTTACAAAACTTTAGTTTTGCCTACTCTAAGATTATAGCCACTTAAATTTCAGGATTTGTGTATTTTAACGGTCCAATGCTAGTTTATCACGGGCAACTAATAAGGTATTTATACTTTATTTTTATAATAATGTTTCAACTAATTACCAACTAGTGACTTAAAATTAAAATTTTTTCATTTAACTATCATATAAATTATTCATCAATAAAATATAAGAGCTTAGAATCTTGTTATAATATAATGGAATAAGGATTTTGTGTGTTGGTTTGCTTTTGTAGCGGAAATTGGAACTCTAACCCGCTCTCACGAATTATCAATTTATGACAAAAGAGTATAGAATTAAATAATATTGAGAAATAATACATCATATTGGAATAATTATGCAATATAATGACATAACTATATTTTATGGGTTAATAGTCATATCCAACCTTCTTTTCAAGAAAACATAGAACTGATTGTTATAATAATGCTTTTCACGTATGAAAGTTAATATTTGAAATTTCCTTTGGGTTATCTTTTCTATAAACTCATATTTAACCATTTAAATTTTATCAATAATATTTGAGAGATATGTGTTTTAATAATTTTTATTTCATCTCAAAGTAAAATAATGACAATGAATAATGCATTACAGTTTATTATTTAAAATATTAAGACAATGAGCCTATAAGTGTATAGGGACTACAGGATTATGTAGAGGAGGAATGATAAAAGGTTTTATATCGAATGATTTGATGTCATCTCCAGCTATAGCCTCTTTGATAGCAATGGCTAAAGAACAAAATTAATTCAATTAGTAAAATATTTTGAAACAAGATCAACATTTTAACAAGCATAAGAAGCAATAAAAACTATTATCGAATATAGCAAAATTAGTAAAAGAAACAGGCTTTTAGATTTGCATGAAAAGATATAACGATAACTCTTCACGTAACATATTTTCTATATGGTCCATATTTAGTAGAACTTGGTGTTATTTATCATTAGTTTTAATATCAACACTACCATAATGCTAGATCATACGCTATTTCAAATACTATAAACAAATAAATAATAATTATTACTGACCTAAGATTTTTGCCAACTCTTCTAATGCTGAAGATGATGTTGGAGCAAGCTCATTAGACGCTACCGGGAAAAATTGCATTGTCGTTAAGAGGAGGAAGACCATCAGGCTAATGAGAAGTCTTAGAAACATGATGGGCTAACACTTGATTTTTGTAAAAAAAATTTACAATATTGAAGTAATATATCTTGGTGGATGAATTGTTCATCACAAGAGTGAGTTGCTTTAAAGATTAGGATCAATTAAACGTTATGCATTAGGTTTTAGTTTTTTGAAACTGACAATGGTCGTCTAGAAACTGAAATCTTTATTATAAATTGTAACTTTCTTTGTATGCAATAACATATCTCATGGTAGAAGTGAAATATATATAAATTAAATAAAGAATTGTAACCTTATACACTATGCTTGTTATATTTATTCATGAAATATTTTATAGAAATAATATCATTGAGAGAGGAAGAAGCATCTCTTTTGTAAATTGGCTAGTAATCCTTTAGTCATCAAATACTTTATGTTATTTTTGGGATCAATTACACGAGGCATGGTTCTAAACTCCACACATAGAAATCTTATTTGAAAATAGAATCAACTTAATTTTTTTGACGATCAACTTTATTGTAATTTCTAAAAATCTAAACATGGTGCAAATATTCTCACTCTTCGAAATTATGATTTGAATAATGTCTAGTTCACCTTCTCCATGAACCTAGTTGATAATCCTCTTCTTACAAATTAAAAATATCAAAATGTGGATAAAATTATTGTCAATTTGACTCATTCGTGATGTTTGTTCATTATTTTATATCAAAAGTATATAACATTACAATAAACATCAAGTATGTCATGATAATTTGAGTCATAATATGATGTTATCATGATTATATACAAGTATGGTAAAGTTAGAAATATTTGAAAAAAAATATCTTTCATTTTTTGTTAATTTGTTTCACTTATGCTAAATAATAAAGATGAATCTTAAATGAGTGACTTAAAAAGTCAAACATAATCAAAATCTAAGAAGACAAATTTTATATTTTATTAAAATATCTTAAATATTATTTTTGCCTACTTTGACATTACAATCACTTAAATTTCAAGATGAGCAAATTCTAATGCTCTAAGATTATTTTATTATAGGTAACATATAATGTAATGATAGTTTCTTTTTACAAAAATGTTTCGACTTGGTATATGCTAGTGACTTGAACTAAGAATTTGTTTCTTTAAGTAGCAACTAAGTTATTTATTATCAAAACCTAGTAGCTAATAATATAATTATACTTTAATAGAGTTAATGTTATGTACATTGATTTGCATTTGTAGAGGAAATTGAAAATCTACCCCTATTAAAAGAATTGCACATTTACAATAATAAACTATATAATTGAATAATATCAAAAAATATATCTATCTTGTTGGAAAATTTCTGCAACATAATGATATAATTTGACTTCATGTGGTAATAGTGATGTCAAAATTTCTTTTCTTCTAAACTTGGTTGTATTTATTTTTAGAAATAGAAAGAGAGCATTCTTTGATATAATAATACTTGTCATGATTATGGACAATCTATAACTGCTGAAAATTGATATTTATAATTTCATTTGGGCCATTTTTTCCTCAAGTTGACATCTAACCATATCAATTTTATCGATAGTATTAGAGACTTTTATTTTATCATTTTTTATTCATCATATATTAAGATAATGATAATGTATAATGCATTATAATTTATTTTTTATGATATTAGAAAAATTAGCTTAAGTAGATGTAAAGTGTACTGGATTAGAAAGGAGAGGTATGAATAATGGTTTAATATCAATAGATCTGATCTCATCCCCAGCTATCGCCTCTTTGATACAAGTAATTCACGTTAGTAAAATATTTTGAAAGAAGATCTAAATTTTAATAATCATATGGTATTATCTAAAATGTTGAATAGTATAGCATAATTAGTTAAGAAAAAAGCTATCTTGATGGCATTAGAAAAACTAGACAAATTTTCACAAAGCACTTATTTTTATGGTCCACATTGAGGTGAACTTGGTGTTATTAATCATAAGTTTTAACATCGAAACATGCATAATGCATAATCGTTCATTGTTCCAAATATCTTAAGCAAGTGAAACTATATTATTACTAATATAATATTTTTGCCAACTATTTATTTCTCAAGATAATGTTGGAGCAATCTCTTTATATGATAGTGCAAAAAATTACATTGTCGTTAAAAGAAGAAAGTTAATTAGGCCAATAAGAAGTCTTTGAAACGTGATGGACTAATTTTTCATTATTCGTAAAAAAAATAAATTTTACATTATTGAAGTAATGTGTAGATGAATGAATTATTCATCAAAAGAGTGAGGAAATATAAAGATTAGGGTCAATTGAATTATATGTATAAGGCTATATTATTTTAACACTTTTCATGGAAACTGAAATCTTAATTATATAGCAGCTTTCATAGTATCTAATAATATATAAAATGGAAGAAGTGAACTATATAAAAGTTGAATAAAGAATCGTGATATCATACTATTTATAAACTATGCTTGTTATATTCATAAAGTAAATATTTTGTAAGAATATTATAATCTTTTGACATGGTACTTATAATTCATATAACACTATTAAGATTTAAATTTACAAAAAATTATTTCATATCTTTCAAGTGCATAAAAGTAACTAAGAGAGGAATTAGAGTTTACTTTGTGAATTATTAATTAATAACTCAGTAGTTTAATATGTTATGCTTTTCTTGAGATGAATTATATAAAGCAATGTGTAAAACTCTCTACGCATAGAATTCTTGTTTAAAAAGAGACCCAACTGAATTTTTTTTAAAAAAATATTATTAATTTAGTATTCTTGTAATATGTAAAAATCTAAATATGGATTGAAAATTCTCACTATTATAATTTTATATTTTAATAATATTTTGTTCACCTTGTTTAGGAATATAGTTGATGATGCTCTTCGTACATACTAAAAATATTAAAATACGAATGTATTGATTGTCAACTTAACTTGTTCGAGTTCTTTGTTGATTATTTTATATTAGAAGAATAATATTTTACAACAAACATCTATTATCGCATGATAATTGAAATCAAAATATGATGTTATCAATATTGTATTAATGATTAGTAAACCTGAAATTATTTGTAATTATTTATCTTAGTTTTTATGCTAATTCTTTTACTCATATTCTCAAAAAGATAAATTTTAATAATGTATTGTTAAATGGAGTAACTTAAAAGTCAAAAATATTAAAAATATAAAATGTCACAATTGTATAAAAATTTTACAAAACTTTAGTTTTGCCTACTCTAAGATTATAGCCACTTAAATTTCAGGATTTGTGTATTTTAACGGTCCAATGCTAGTTTATCACGGGCAACTAATAAGGTATTTATACTTTATTTTTATAATAATGTTTCCACTAATTACCAACTGGTGACTTAAAATTAAAATTTTTTCATTTAACTATCATGTAAATTATTCATCAATAAAATATAAGAGCTTAGAATCTTGTTATAATATAATGGAATAAGGATTTTGTGTGTTGGTTTGCTTTTGTAGCGGAAATTGGAACTCTAACCCGCTCTCACGAATTATCAATTTATGACAAAAGAGTATAGAATTAAATAATATTGAGAAATAATACATCATATTGGAATAATTATGCAATATAATGACATAACTATATTTTATGGGTTAATAGTCATATCCAACCTTCTTTTCAAGAAAACATAGAACTGATTGTTATAATAATGCTTTTCACGTATGAAAGTTAATATTTGAAATTTCCTTTGGGTTATCTTTTCTATAAACTCATATTTAACCATTTAAATTTTATCAATAATATTTGAGAGATATGTGTTTTAATAATTTTTATTTCATCTCAAAGTAAAATAATGACAATGAATAATGCATTACAGTTTATTATTTAAAATATTAAGACAATGAGCCTATAAGTGTATAGGGACTACAGGATTATGTAGAGGAGGAATGATAAAAGGTTTTATATCGAATGATTTGATGTCATCTCCAGCTATAGCCTCTTTGATAGCAATGGCTAAAGAACAAAATTAATTCAAATAGTAAAATATTTTGAAACAAGATCAACATTTTAACAAGCATAAGAAGCAATAAAAACTATTATCGAATATAGCAAAATTAGTAAAAGAAACAGGCTTTTAGATTTGCATGAAAAGATATAACGATAACTCTTCACGTAACATATTTTCTATATGGTCCATATTTAGTAGAACTTGGTGTTATTTATCATTAGTTTTAATATCAACACTACCATAATGCTAGATCATACGCTATTTCAAATACTATAAACAAATAAATAATAATTATTACTGACCTAAGATTTTTGCCAACTCTTCTAATGCTGAAGATGATGTTGGAGCAAGCTCATTAGACGCTACCGGGAAAAATTGCATTGTCGTTAAGAGGAGGAAGACCATCAGGCTAATGAGAAGTCTTAGAAACATGATGGGCTAACACTTGATTTTTTGTAAAAAAAATTTACAATATTGAAGTAATATATCTTGGTGGATGAATTGTTCATCACAAGAGTGAGTTGCTTTAAAGATTAGGATCAATTAAACGTTATGCATTAGGTTTTAGTTTTTTGAAACTGACAATGGTCGTCTAGAAACTGAAATCTTTATTATAAATTGTAACTTTCTTTGTATGCAATAACATATCTCATGGTAGAAGTGAAATATATATAAATTAAATAAAGAATTGTAACCTTATACACTATGCTTGTTATATTTATTCATGAAATATTTTATAGAAATAATATCATTGAGAGAGGAAGAAGCATCTCTTTTGTAAATTGGCTAGTAATCCTTTAGTCATCAAATACTTTATGTTATTTTTGGGATCAATTACACGAGGCATGGTTCTAAACTCCACACATAGAAATCTTATTTGAAAATAGAATCAACTTAATTTTTTTGACGATCAACTTTATTGTAATTTCTAAAAATCTAAACATGGTGCAAATATTCTCACTCTTCGAAATTATGATTTGAATAATGTCTAGTTCACCTTCTCCATGAACCTAGTTGATAATCCTCTTCTTACAAATTAAAAATATCAAAATGTGGATAAAATTATTGTCAATTTGACTCATTCGTGATGTTTGTTCATTATTTTATATCAAAAGTATATAACATTACAATAAACATCAAGTATGTCATGATAATTTGAGTCATAATATGATGTTATCATGATTATATACAAGTATGGTAAAGTTAGAAATATTTGAAAAAAAATATCTTTCGTTTTTTGTTAATTTGTTTCACTTATGCTAAATAATAAAGATGAATCTTAAATGAGTGACTTAAAAAGTCAAACATAATCAAAATCTAAGAAGACAAATTTTATATTTTATTAAAATATCTTAAATATTATTTTTGCCTACTTTGACATTACAATCACTTAAATTTCAAGATGAGCAAATTCTAATGCTCTAAGATTATTTTATTATAGGTAACATATAATGTAATGATAGTTTCTTTTTACAAAAATGTTTCGACTTGGTATATGCCAGTGACTTGAACTAAGAATTTGTTTCTTTAAGTAGCAACTAAGTTATTTATTATCAAAACCTAGTAGCTAATAATATAATTATACTTTAATAGAGTTAATGTTATGTATATTGATTTGCATTTGTAGAGGAAATTGAAAATCTACCCCTATTAAAAGAATTGCACATTTACAATAATAAACTATATAATTGAATAATATCAAAAAATATATCCATCTTGTTGGAAAATTTCTGCAACATAATGATATAATTTGACTTCATGTGGTAATAGTGATGTCAAAATTTCTTTTCTTCTAAACTTGGTTGTTTTTATTTTTAGAAATAGAAAGAGAGCATTCTTTGATATAATAATACTTGTCATGATTATGGACAATCTATAACTGCTGAAAGTTGAGATTTATAATTTCATTTGGGTCATTTTTTCCCCAAGTTGACATCTAACCATATCAATTTTATCGATAGTATTAGAGACTTTTATTTTATCATTTTTTATTCATCATATATTAAGATAATGATAATGTATAATGCATTATAATTTATTTTTTATGATATTAGAAAAATTAGCTTAAGTAGCTGTAAAGTGTACTGGATTAGAAAGGAGAGGTATGAATAATGGTTTAATATCAATAGATCTGATCTCATCCCCAGCTATCGCCACTTTGATACAAATAATTCATGTTAGTAAAATATTTTGAAAGAAGATCTAAATTTTAATAATCATATGATATTATCTAAAATGTTGAATAGTATAGCTTAACTAGTTAAGAAAAAAGCTATCTTGATGGCATTAGAAAAACTAGACAAATTTTCACAAAGCACTTATTTTTATGGTCCACATTGAGGTGAACTTGGTGTTATTAATCATAAGTTTTAACATCGAAACATGCATAATGCATAATCGTTCATTGTTCCAAATATCTTAAGCAAGTGAAACTATATTATTACTAATATAATATTTTTGCCAACTATTCTATTTCTCAAGATAATGTTGGAGCAATCTCTTAATATGATAGTGCAAAAAATTACATTGTCGTTAAAAGAAGAAAGTTCATTAGGCCAATAAGAAGTCTTTGAAACGTGATGGACTAATTTTTCATTATTCGTAAAAAAATAAATTTTACATTATTGAAGTAATGTGTAGATGAATGAATTATTCATCAAAAGAGTGAGGTAATATAAAGATTAGGGTCAATTGAATTATATGTATAAGGCTATATTATTTTAACACTTTTCATGGAAACTGAAATATTAATTATATAGCAGCTTTCGTAGTATCTAATAATATATAAAATGGAAGAAGTGAACTATATAAAAGTTGAATAAAGAATCATGATATCATACTATTTATAAACTATGCTTGTTATATCCATAAAGTAAATATTTTGTAAGAATATTATAATCTTTTGACATGGTACTTATAATTCATATAACACTATTAAGATTTAAATTTAAAAAAAATTATTTCATATCTTTCAAGTGCATAAAAGTAACTAAGAGAGGAATTAGAGTTTACTTTGTGAATTATTAATTAATAACTCAATAGTTTAATATGTTATGCTTTTCTTGAGATGAATTATATAAAGCAATGTGTAAAACTCTCTACGCATAGAATTCTTGTTTAAAAAGAGACCCAACTTAATTTTTTTAAAAAAATATTATTAATTTAGTATTCTTGTAATATGTAAAAATCTAAATGTGGATTGAAAATTCTCGCTATTATAATTTTATATTTTAATAATATTTTGTTCACCTTGTTTAGGAATATAGTTGATGATGCTCTTCGTACATACTAAAAATATTAAAATACGGATGTATTGATTGTCAACTTAACTTGTTCGAGTTCTTTGTTGATTATTTTATATTAGAAGAATAATATTTTACAACAAACATCTATTATCGCATGATAATTGAAATCAAAATATAATGTTATCAATATTGTATTAATGATTAGTAAACCTGAAATTATTTGTAATTATTTATCTTAGTTTTTACGCTAATTCTTTTACTCATATTCTCAAAAAGATAAATTTTAATAATGTATTGTTAAATGGAGTAACTTAAAAGTCAAACATATTAAAAATATAAAATGTCACAATTGTATAAAAATTTTACAAAACTTTAGTTTTGCCTACTCTAAGATTATAGCCACTTAAATTTCAGGATTTGTGTATTTTAACGGTCCAATGCTAGTTTATCACGGGCAACTAATAAGGTATTTATTTTTATTTTTATAACAATGTTTCAACTAATTACCAACTCGTGACTTAAAATTAAAATTTTTTCATTTAACTATCATGTAAATTATTCATCAATAAAATATAAGAGCTTAGAATCTTGTTATAATATAATGGAATAAGGATTTTGTGTGTTGGTTTGCTTTTGTAGCGAAAATTGAAACTCTAACCCGCTCTCACGAATTATCAATTTATGACAAAAGAGTATAGAATTAAATAATATTGAGAAATAATACATCATATTGGAATAATTATGCAATATAATGACATAACTATATTTTATGGGTTAATAGTCATATCCAACCTTCTTTTCAAGAAAACATAGAACTGATTGTTATAATAATACTTTTCACGTATGAAAGTTAATATTTGAAATTTCCTTTGGGTTATCTTTTTTATAAACTCATATTTAACCATTTAAATTTTATCAATAATATTTGACAGATGTGTTTTAATAATTTTTATTTCATCTCAAAGTAAAATAATGACAATGAATAATGCATTACAGTTTATTATTTAAAATATTAAGACAATGAGCCTATAAGTGTATAGGGACTACAGGATTATGTAGAGGAGGAATGATAAAAGGTTTTATATCGAATGATTTGATGTCATCTCCAGCTATAGCCTCTTTGATAGCAATGGCTAAAGAACAAAATTAATTCAATTAGTAAAACATTTTGAAATAAGATCAACATTTTAACAAGCATACGAAGCAATAAAAACTATTATCGAATATAGCAAAATTAGTAAAAGAAACAGGCTTTTAGATTTGCATGAAAAGATATAACGATAACTCTTCACGTAACATATTTCCTATATGGTCCATATTTAGTAGAACTTGGTGTTATTTATCATTAGTTTTAATATCAACACTACCATAATGCTAGATCATACGCTATTTCAAATACTATAAACAAATAAATAATAATTATTACTGACCTAAGATTTTTGCCAACTCTTCTAATGCTGAAGATGATGTTGGAGCAAGCTCATTAGACGCTACCGGGAAAAATTGCATTGTCGTTAAGAGGAGGAAGACCATCAGGCTAATGAGAAGTCTTAGAAACATGATGGGCTAACACTTGATTATTTGTAAAAAACATTTACAATATTGAAGTAATATATCTTGGTGGATGAATTGTTCATCACAAGAGTGAGTTGCTTTAAAGATTAGGATCAATTAAACGTTATGCATTAGGTTTTAGTTTTTTGAAACTGACCATGGTCGTCTAGAAACTGAAATCTTTATTATAAATTGTAACTTTCTTTGTATGCAATAACATATCTCGTGGTAGAAGTGAAATATATATAAATTAAATAAAGAATTGTAACCTTATACACTATGCTTGTTATATTTATTCATGAAATATTTTATAGAAATAATATCATTGAGAGAGGAAGAAGCATCTCTTTTGTAAATTAGCTAGTAATCCTTTAGTCATCAAATACTTTATGTTATTTTTGGGATCAATTACACGAGGCATGGTTCTAAACTCCACACATAGAAATCTTATTTGAAAATAGAATCAACTTAATTTTTTTGACGATCAACTTTCTTGTAATTTCTAAAAATCTAAACATGGTGCAAATATTCTCACTCTTCGAAATTATGATTTGAATAATATCTAGTTTACCTTCTCCAAGAACCTAGTTGATAATCCTCTTCTTACAAATTAAAAATATCAAAATGTGGATGAAATTATTGTCAATTTGACTTATTCGTGATGTTTGTTCATTATTTTATATCAAAAGTACATAACATTATAATAAACATCAAGTATGTCATGATAATTTGAGTCATAATATGATGTTATCATGATTATATACAAGTATGGTAAAGTTAGAAATATTTGAAAAAAAATATCTTTCATTTTTTGTTAATTTGTTTCACTTATGCTAAATAATAAAGATAAATCTTAAATGAGTGACCTAAAAAGTCAAACATAATCAAAATCTAAGAAGACAAATTTTATATTTTATTAAAATATCTTAAATATTATTTTTGCCTACTTTGACATTACAATCACTTAAATTTCAAGATGAGCAAATTCTAATGCTCTAAGATTATTTTATTATAGGTAACATATAATGTAATGATAGTTTCTTTTTACAGAAATATTTCAACTTGGTATATGCTAGTGACATGAACTAAGAATTTGTTTCTTTAACTCGCAACTAAGTTATTTATTATCAAAACCTAGTAGCTAATAATATAATTATACTTTAATAGAGTTAATGTTATGTATATTGATTTGCATTTGTAGAGGAAATTGAAAATCTACCCCTATTAAAAGAATTGCACATTTAAAATAATAAACTATATAATTGAATAATATCAAAAAATATATCCATCTTGTTGAAAAATTTCTGCAACATAATGATATAATTTGACTTCATGTGGTAATAGTGATGTCAAAATTTCTTTTCTTATAAACTTGGTTGTTTCTATTTTTAGAAATAAAAAGAGAGCATTCTTTGATATAATAATACTTGTCATGATTACGGACAATGTATAACTGCTGAAAGTTGATATTTATAATTTCATTTGGGTCATTTTTTCCTCAAGTTGACATCTAAAAATATCAATTTTATCGATAGTATTAGAGACTTTTATTTTATCATTTTTTATTCATCATATATTAAGATAATGATCATGTATAATGCATTATAATTTACTTTTTATGATATTAGAAAAATTAGCTTAAGTAGATGTAAAGTGTATTGGATTATAAAGGAGAGGTATGAATAATGGTTTAGTATCAATAGATCTGATCTCATCCCTCACTATCGCCTCTTTGATACAAGTAATTCATGTTAGTAAAATATTTTGAAAGAAGATCTAAATTTTAATAATCATATGATATTATCTAAAATGTTGAATAGTATAGCATAATTAGTTAAGAAAAAAGCTATCTTTATGGCATTAGAAAAACTAGACAAATTTTCACAAAGCACTTATTTTTGTGGTCCACATTGAGGTGAACTTGGTGTTATTAATCATAAGTTTTAACATCGAAACATGCATAACGAATAATCGTTTATTATTCCAAATATCTTAAGCAAGTGAAACTATATTATTACTAATATAATATTTTTGCCAACTATTCTATTTCTCAAGATAATGTTGGAGCAATCTCTTTATATGATAGTGCAAAAAATTACATTGTCGTTAAAAGAAGAAAGTTCATTAGGCCAATAAGAAGTCTTTGAAACGTGATGGACTAATTTTTCATTATTCATAAAAAAAATAAATTTTACATTATTGAAGTAATGTGTAGATGAATGAATTATTCATCAAAAGAGTGAGGTAATATAAAGATTAGGGTCAATTGAATTTTATGCATAAGGCTATATTATTTTAACACTTTTCATGTAAACTGAAATCTTAATTGTATATAGCAACTTTCGTAGTATCTAATAATATATAAAATGGAAGAAGTGAACTATATAAAAGTTGAATAAAGAATCGTGATATCATATTATTTATAAACTATGCTTGTTATATCCATAAAGTAAATATTTTATAAGAATATTATAATCTTTTGACATGGTACTTATAATTCATATAACACTATTAAGATTTAAATTTAAAAAAAATTATTTCATATCTTTCAAGCGCATAAAAGTAACTAAGAGAGGAATTAGAGTTTACTTTGTGAATTATTAATTAATAACTCAGTAGTTTAATATGTTATGTTTTTCTTGAGATGAATTATATAAAGTAATATGTAAAACTCTCTACGCATAGAATTCTTGTTTAAAAAGAGACCCAACTTAATTTTTTTTAAAAAAATATTATTAATTTAGTATTCTTGCAATATGTAAAAATCTAAATGTGGATTGAAAATTCTCACTATTATAATTTTATATTTTAATAATATTTTGTTCAACTTGTTTAGGAATATAGTTGATGATGCTCTTTGTACATACTAAAAATATTAAAATACGTATGTATTGATTGTCAACTTAACTTGTTCGAGTTCTTTGTTGATTATTTTATATTAGAAGAATAACATTTTACAACAAACATCTATTATCGCATGATAATTGAAATCAAAATATGATGTTATCAATATTGTATTAATGGTTAGTAAACTTGAAATTATTTGTAATTATTTATCTTAGTTTTTATGCTAATTCTTTTACTCATGTTCTCAAAAAGATAAATTTTAATAATGTATTGTTAAATGGAGTAACTTAAAAGTCAAACATATTAAAAATATAAAATGTCACAATTGTATAAAAATTTTACAAAACCTTAGTTTTGCCTACTCTAAGATTATAGCCACTTAAATTTCAGGATTTGTGTATTTTAACGGTCCAATGCTAGTTTATCACGGGCAACTAATAAGGTATTTATACTTTATTTTTATAACAATGTTTCAACTAATTACCAACTAGTGACTTAAAATTAAAATTTTTTCATTTAACTATCATGTAAATTATTTATCAATAAAATATAAGAGCTTAGAATATTGTTATAATATAATGGAATAAGGATTTTGTGTGTTGGTTTGCTTTTGTAGCGGAAATTGGAACTCTAACCCGCTCTCACGAACTATCAAACTATTATCGAATATTGCAAAATTAGTAAAAGAAACAGGCTTTTAGATTTGCATGAAAAGATATAACGATCACTCTTCACGTAACATATTTCTTATATGGTCCATATTTAGTAGAACTTGGTGTTATTTATCATTAGTTTTAATATCAACACTACCATAATGCTAGATCATACGCTATTTCAAATATTATAAACAAATAAATAATAATTATTACTGACCTAAGATTTTTGCCAACTCTTCTAATGCTGAAGATGTTGTTGGAGCAAGCTCATTAGACGCTACCGGGAAAAATTACATTGTCATTAAGAGGAGGAAGACCATCAGGCTAATAAGAAGTCTTAGAAACATGATGGGCTAACACTTGATTATTTGTAAAAAAAATTTACAATATTGAAGTAATATATCTTGGTGGAAGAATTGTTCATCACAAGAGTGAGTTGCTTTAAAGATTATGATCAATTAAACGTTATGCATTAGGTTTTAGTTTTTTGAAACTGACCATGGTCGTCTAGAAACTGAAATCTTTATTATAAATTGTAACTTTCTTTGTATGCAATAACATATCTCGTGGTAGAAGTGAAATATATATAAATTAAATAAAGAATTGTAACCTTATACACTATGCTTGTTATATTTATTCATGAAATATTTTATAGAAATTATATCATTGAGAGAGGAAGAAGCATCTCTTTTGTAAATTGGCTAGTAATCCTTTAGTCATCAAATACTTTATGTTATTTTTGGGATCAATTACACGAGGCATGGTTCTAAACTCCACACATAGAAATCTTATTTGAAAATAGAATCAACTTAATTTTTTTGACGATCAACTTTCTTATAATTTCTAAAAATCTAAACATGGTGCAAATATTCTCACTCTTCGAAATTATGATTTGAATAATGTCTAGTTCACCTTTTCCATGAACCTAGTTGATAATCCTCTTCTTACAAATTAAAAATATCAAAATGTGGATGAAATTATTGTCAATTTGACTTATTCGTGATGTTTATTCATTATTTTATATCAAAAGTACATAACATTACAATAAACATCAAGTATGTCATGATAAGTTGAGTCATAATATGATGTTATCATGATTATATACAAGTATGGTAAAGTTAGAAATATTTGAAAAAAAATATCTTTCGTTTTTTGTTAATTTGTTTCACTTATGCTAAATAATAAAGATGAATCTTAAATGAGTGACTTAAAAAGTCAAACATAATCAAAATCTAAGAATTTGTTCCTTTAACTAGCAACTAAGTTATTTATTATCAAAACCTAATAGCTAATAATATAATTATACTTTAATAAAGTTAATGTTATGTACATTGATTTGCATTTGTAGAGGAAATTGAAAATCTACCCCTATTACAAGAATTGCACATTTACAATAATAAACTATACAATTGAATAATATCAAAAAATATATCCATCTTATTGGAAAATTTCTGCAACATAATGATATAATTTGATTTCATGTGTTAATAGTGATTTCAAAATTTCTTTTCTTATAAACTTGGATGTTTCTATTTTTAGAAATAGAAAGAGAGAATTCTTTGATATAATAATACTTATCATGATTATGGACAATCTATAACTACTGATAGTTAATATTTATAATTTTATTTGGGTCATTTTTTCCTCAAGTTGATATCTAACCGTATCAATTTTATCGATAGTATTAGAGACTTTTATTTTATCATTTTTTATTCATCATATATTAAGATAATGATAATGTATAATGCATTATAATTTATTTTTTATGATATTAGAAAAATTAGCTTAAGTAGATGTTAGGTGTACTGGATTATAAAGGGAAGGTATGAATAATGGTTTAATATCAATAGATCTTATCTCATCCCCAGCTATCGCCTCTTTGATAAAAGTAATTCATGTTAGTAAAATATTTTGAAAGAAGATCTAAATTTTAATAATCATATGATATTATCTAAAATGTTGAATAATATAGCATAATTAGTTAAGAAAAAAGCTATGTTGATGGCATTAAAAAAACTAGACAAATTTTCACAAAGCACTTATTTTTATGGTCCACATTGAGGTGAACTTGGTGTTATTAATCATAAGTTTTAACATTGAAACATGCATAATGCATAATCATTTATTATTCCAAATATCTTAAGCAAGTGAAACTATATTATTACTAATATAAGATTTTAGCCAACTATTCTAATTCTCAAGATGATGTTGGAGCAATCTCTTTATATGATAGTACAAAAAATTACATTGTTGTTAAAAGAAGAAAGTTTGTTTGGCCAATAAGAAGTTGTCTTCGAAATGTGATGGACTAACATTTTATTATTCGTAAAAAGTAAATTTTACATTATTGAAATAGTGAGTAGATGAATGAATTATTCATCAAAAGAGTGAAGTAATATAAAGATTAGGGTCAATTGAATTTTATGCATAAGGCTATATTATTTTAACACATTCCATGTAAACTGAAATTTTCATTGTATATAGCAACTTTCGTAGGATCTAATAATGTATAAAATGGAACAAGTTAAATGTATAAAAGTTGAATAAAGAATCATGATATCATACAATTTATAAACTATGCTTGTTATATTTATAAAGTAAATATTTTATAAGAATATTATCATCTTTTGACGTGATACTTATAGTTTATATAACACTATTAAGATTTAAATTTAAAAAAAATATTTCATATCTTTCATGTGCGTAAAAGTAACTAAGAGAGGAATTAGTGTTTACTTTGTGAATTACTAATTGATAACTTAGAATTTTAATATGTTATGCTTTCTTGAGATGAAGTATATAAAGCATGGTGTAAAATCTCCACGCATAGAATTTTTATTTAAAAAGAGACCCAACTTAATTTTTTATGTTGTCAATTTAGTATTATTGTAATATGTAAATATCTAAATGTGGATTGAAAATTGTTACTATTATAATTTTATATTTGAATAATATCTTGTTCACCTAGTTAAGGAATATAGTTGATGATCCTCTTCGTACAAATTAAAAATATTAAAATACGAATGCATTGATTGTCAACTTGACTTGTTCAAGTTCTTTGTTGATTATTTTATATCAGAAGAATAATATTTTACAACAAACATCTATTATCTCATGATAATTTAAATCAAAATATGATGTTATCAATATTGTATTAATGGTTAATAAACCTAAAAATATTTGTAATTATTTATCTTTGCTTTTGTGCTAATTCTTTTACTTATATCCTCAAAAAGATAAATTTTAATAATGTATTGTTAAAAGGAGTGAACTAAAAAGTCAAACATATAAAAAATCTAAAATATCACAATTGTATAAAAATTTTACAAAACTTTAGTTTTACCTAATATAAGATTATAGCAACTTAAAGTTCAGGATGAGTGTATTTTAATGGTCCAATGCTAGTTTATCATGGGCAACTAATAATGTATTTATACTTTTTTTTTATAACAATGTTTCAACCTATTACCAATTAGTGACTTGAAATTAAAATTTTTTCATTTAACTATAATATAAGTTATTCATCATTAAAATATAAGAGCTTAGAATATTGTTATAATATAATGGAAAAAGGAGTTTGTGTGTTGGTCGACTTTTGTAGTGGAAATTTAAACTCTAACCCGCCCTCACGAATTGTCAATTTATGGTAATAAACTATATAATTAAATAATATTAAGAAATAATACATCATATTAGATCAATTATGCAATATAATAACATAACTATATTTTATGTGATAATAGTCATATTCAACCTTCTTTTCAAGAAAACATAAAATCGATTGTTATAATAATGCTTTTTATGGATGAAAGTTAATATTTGAAATTTCATTTGGGTTATCTTTTCTACAAGCTCACATTTAACCATTTCAATTTTATCGATAATATTTGAGAGACATGTGTTTTAATAATTTTTAGTTTATCTCAAAGTAAAATAATGACAACGCATAATGCATTACAGTTTATTGTTTATGATATTAAGACAATGAACCTATAGGTGTATAGGGACTACAGGATTATGTAGAGGAGGAATGATAAAAGGTTTTATATCAAATGATTTGATGTTATCTCCAGCTATAGCCTCTTTGATAGTAATGGCTAAGGAACAAAATTAATTCAATTAGTAAAATATTTTGAAACAAGATCTAAATTTTAACAAGCATATGAAGCAATTAAAACTATTGTCGAATATAGCAAAATTAGTAAAAGAAATAAGCTTTTAGATTTGCATGAATAGATTTGAAGATAATTCTTCACGTAACATATTTCCTATATGGTCCATATTTAGTAGAACTTGGTGTTATTTATCATTAGTTTTAATATCAAAACTACCATAATGCTGGATCATACACTATTTCAAATACTATAAACAAATAGATAATCATTATTACTGACCTAAGATTTTTGCCAACTCTTCTAATGCTGAAGATGATGTTGGAGCAAGCTCATTAGACGCTACCAAGAAAAACTGCATTGTCGTTAAGATGAGGAAGACCATCAGACTAATGAGAAGTTGTCTTAGAAACATGATGGGCTAACACTTGTTTATTTTGAAAAAAAATTTACAATATTGAAGTAATATATCTTGATGGATGAATTGTTGATCACAAGGGTGAGTTGCTTTAAAGATTAGAATCAATTAAATGTTATGCATAAGGTTTTAGTTTTTTGAAACTGACAATGGTCGTCCAGAAACTGAAATCTTCATTGTATATTGTAACTTTCTTTGTATACAATAGCATATCTCATGATAGATGTGAAATGCATATAAATTAAATAAAGAATTATGTTCTTATACACTAAGCTTGTTATATTTATTAATTAAATATTTTATCGAAATAATATCATCTTTTAACATAATGCTTATACTTTATGTAACAATCTAAGATTAATGTATGGCAAGTTGAAAAAAATATATTCCATATCTTTCAAGTATATAAATATAATTGAGAGTGGAATAAGCATCTCTTTTGTAAATTCGCTAGTAATTCTTTAGTCATCCAATACTTTATGTTCTTTTTGGGATCAATTGCAAGATGCATGGTTTTAAACTCCACACATAGAAATCTGATTTGAAAATAGATGCAACATAATTTTTTAAACGATCAACATTCTTGTATTTCTTGAAAATCTAAACATGGTGCAAAGATTCTCACTCTTAGAAATTATGATTTGAATAATATCTAGTTCACCTTCGTCATGAACCTAGTTGATGATCCTTTTCGTACAAGTTAAAATTATCAAAATGTTAATGAAATTATTGTCAATTTGACTTATTTGAGATGTTTGTTCATTATTTTATATCAAAAGCACAAAATATTTTAATAAATATCAAGTATGTCATGATAATTTGAGTCATAATATGATGTTATCATGATTGTATACAAGCATGGTAAAGTTAGAAATATTTGTCAAAAAATATCTTTCATTTTGTGTTAATTTGTTTCCCTCATGCTAAATAATAAAGATAAATTTTAGTAATCAATTGTATAAATGAGTGAACTAAAAAGTCAAACATAATCAAAATATAAGAAGACAAATTTTATATTTTATTAAAATATCTTAAATATTTGTTTTGCCTACTTTGACATTATAATCACTTAAATTTTAAGATGAGCAAATTCTAATGCTCTAAGATTATTTTATTATAGATAACTTGTAATGTATTGATAGTTTCTTTTTACAGAAATGTTTCGACTTAGTACATGCTAGTAACTTGAACTAAGAATTTGTTCCTTTAACTAGCAACTAAGTTATTTTTTATCGAAACCTAATAGCTATTAATATAATTGTACTTAAATATAGTTAGTGTTATGTACATTGATTTGCATTTGTAGAGAAATTGAAAATCTACTCCTATTACAAGAATTACACATTTATAATAATAAACTATATAATTAAATAATATAAAAAAATATCCATCTTGTTGGAAAATTTCTGCAACATAATGACATTATTTGATTTCATGTGGTAATAGTGATGTCAAAACTTCGTTTCTTATAAACTTGGATGTTTCTATTTTTGGAAATAGAAAGAGAGCATTATTTGATATAATAATACTTGTCATGATTATGGATAATCTATAACTGCTCAAAGTTGACATTTATAATTTCAATTGAGCCATTTTTTCCTCAAGTTAACATATAACCATATCAATTTTATCGATAGTATTAGAGACTTTTATTTTATCATTTTTTATTCATCACATATTAAGATAATGATAATGCATAATGCATTATAATTTATTTTTTATGATATTAGAAAAATTAGCTCAAGTAGATGTATGGTGTACTAGATTATAAAGGGGAGGTATGATTAATGGTTTAATATCAATAGATCTGATCTCAGCCCCAACTATCACCTCTTTGATAGCAATGGCGAAAAAATAAAAGTAATTCATGTTAGTAAAATATTTTGAAAGAATATATAAATTTTAATAATAATATGATATTATCTAAAATGTTGAATAATATAGCATAATTAGTTTAAAAAAATGCTATCTTGATGGCATTAAAAAAATTAGATAAATTTTCACAAAACACTTATTTTTATGGTCCACATTGAGGTAAACTTGGTATTATTAATCATAAGTTTTAACATCGAAACATGCATAATACGTGATCGTATATTATTCTAAATATCTTAAGAAAGAGAAACTATCTTTTTACTAATATAAGATTTTAGCCAATTATTCTAAATCTCAAGATGATGTTGAAGCAATCACTTTATATGCTGGTGCAAAAAATTACATTGTCGTTAAAAGAAGGAAGTTCGTTAGGCCAATAAGTCTTCGAAACGTGATGGACTAACATTTCATTATTCATAAAAAAAATAAATTTTGCATTATTGAAGTAATGTGTAGATGAATGAATTATTCATCAAAAGAGTGAGGTAATATAATGATTAGGGTCAATCAAATTTCATATATAAGGCTATATTATTTTACCACTTTTCATGTAAATTGAAATCTTCATTGTATATAGCAATTTTCATAGTATCTAATAATGAATTAAATGGAAGAAGTGAACTGTATAAAAGTTGAATAAAGAATCATGACATTATACAATTCATAAACTATGCTTGTTATATCCATAAAATAAATATTTCATAAGAATATTATCATCTTTTGACATGATACATATAGTTTATATAACAATATTAAGATTTAAATAATAATAATAATAATTTTATATCTTTTAAAGGCATAAAAGTAACTAAGAGAGGAATTAGAGTTTACTTTGTGAATTATTAATTAATAACACAATAGTTTAATATGTTATGCTTTTCTTGAGATAAAGTATATAAAGCATGGTGTAAAACCCTCAACGTATAGAATTCTTATTTAAAAAGAGACCCAGCTTAATTTTTTATGTTGTCAATTTAGTATTCTTGTAATATGTAAAAATCTAAATGTGGATTGAAAATTCTCACTACGATAAATTAATATTTGAATAATATCTTGTTCACCTTGTTAAGGAATATAGTTGATGATCATCTTCGTACTAGTTAAAAATAATAAAATATGAATGTATTGATTATCAACTTAACTTGTTCGAGTTCTTTGTTAATTATTTTATATAAGAAGAATAATATTTTACAACAAACATCTATTATCTTATGATAATTTAAATCAAAATATGATGTTATCAATATTGTATTAATGGTTAGTAAACCTGAAAATATTTGTAATTATTTATCTTTGCTTTTATGCTAATTCTTTTACCGATATCCTGAAAAAGATAAATTTTAATAATGTATTGTTAAAAGGAGTGAACTAAAAAGTCAAACATATTAAAAATCTAAAATATCACAATTGTATAAAAATTTTATAAAACTTTAGTTTTACCTACTCTAAGATTATAGCAACTTAAATTTCAGGATGGATGTATTTTAATGGTCCAATGATAGTTTATCATGGGCAAATAATAAGGTATTTATACTTTCATTATATAACAATGTTTCAACTAATTACCAACTAGTGACTAGAAATTAAAATTTTTTCATTTAACTATCATGTAAGTTATTCATCAATAAAATATAAGAGCTTAGAATATTGTTATAATATAATGGAATAAGGATTTTGTGTGTTGGTCTGCTTTTGTAGCGGAAATTGGAACTCTAACCTGCTCTCACGAATTATCTATTTATGGCAAAAGAGTATATAATTAAATACTATTGAGAAATAATATATCATACTGGAACAATTATGTAATATAATGACATAACTATATTTTATGTGGTAATAGTCATATCCAACCTTCTTTTCAAGAAAACATAGAACCGATTGTTATAATAATGCTTTTCATAGATGAAAGTTAATATTTGAAATTTCCTTTGGGTTATCTTTTCTAAAAGCTCTCATTTAACCATTTCAATTTTATCGATAATAGTGGAGAGACATGTGTTTTAATAATTTTTAGTACATCTCGAAGTAAAATAATGACAATGCATAATGCATTATAATTTATTATTTAAATATTAAGACAATGAGCCTATAGGTGTATAGGGACTACAGGATTATGTAGAGGAAGGAATGATAAAAGGTTTTTATATCGAATGATTTGATGTCATCTCCAACTATAGCCTCTTTGATAGCAATTGCTAAGAACAAAATTAATTCAATTAGTAAAATATTTTGGAAGAAGATAATTTAAGATAGCAATTGCTAAAGAACAAAATTATTCAATAGTAAAATATTTTGGGAAGAAGATCTAAATTTTTCACAAGCATACGAAGCAATAAAATTTTTTGTTATATATAGCTAAATTAGTAAAAGAAACAACTTAGATTGCATGAAAAGTTTTGAAGATAACTCTTCACATAACATATTTCCTATATAGTCCACATTAGTAGAACTTGGTTTATTTATCATTAGTTTTTAATATCAAAACTACCATAATGCTGGATATACGCTATTTCAAATACTATAAATAAATAAATAATTATTATTACTAACCTAAGATTTTTGCCAACTCTTCTAATGCTGAAGATGATGATGGAGCAAGCTCATTAAATGCTACCTAGAAAGTTTACATTGTCGTTAAGAGTAGGAAGACCATGAGACTAATGAGAAGTTGTCTTAGAAACATGATGGGCTAACATTTGTTTATTTGTAAAAAAAATTTACAATATTGAAGTTATATATTTTGATGGATGAATTGTTAATCACAAGGGTGAGTTGCTTTAAAGATTAGGATCAAATAAGAAGTCTTCGAAACATGATGGACTAACATTTCATTATTCGTAAAAAAAAATAAATTTTGCATTATTGAAGTAATGTGTAGATGAATGAATTATTCATTAAAAGAGTGAGTTAATATAAAGATTAGGGTCAATTGAATTTTATGTATAAGGCTATATTATTTTATCACTTTTCATGCAAACTGAAATCTTCATAGTATATAGCAATTTTATAGTATCTAATAATGATTATGGATAATCTATAACTGCTCAAAGTTGATATTTATAATTTCAATTGGGCCATTTTTTCCTGAAGTTGACATCTAACCATATCAATTTTATCGATAGTATTAGAGACTTTTATTTTATTATTTTTTATTCATCACATATTAAGATAATGATAATGAATAATGTATTATAATTTATTTTTATTATATTAGAAAAATTAGCTCAAATAGATGTAAGGTGTACTTGATTATAAAGGGGAGGTATGATTAATGGTTTAATATCAATAGATATGATCTCAGCCCCAACTATCGCCTCTTTGATAGCAATGGTGAAAAAATAAAGTAATTCATCTTAGTAAAATATTTTGAAAGAAGATTTAAATTTTAATAATAATATGATATTATCTAAAATGTTGAATAATATAGCATAATTAGTTTAAAAAAATGCTATCTTGACGGCATTAAAAAAACTAGATAAATTTTCATAAACCACTTATTTTATGGTCCACATTGACGTGAATTTGGTATTATTAATCATAAGTTTGAACATCGAAACATGCATAATACGTAATCGTATATTATTCTAAATATCTTAAGAAAGAGAAACCATCTTTTTACTAATATAAGATTTTAGCCAACTACTCTAAATCTCAAGATGATGTTGGAGCAATCAATTTATATGCTAGTGCAAAAAATTACATTGTCATTAAAAGAAGGAAGTTCGTTAGGCCAATAATAAGTCTTCAAAACGTGATAGACTAACATTTCATTATTCGTGAAAAAAGTAAATTTTGCATTATTGAAGTAATGTGTAGATGAATGAATTATTCATCAAAAGAGTGAGGTAATATAAAGATTAGGGTCAACTGAATTTATGTATAAGGCTATATTATTTTACCACTTTTCATGTAAACTAAAATCTTCATTGTATATAGCAATTTTCATAGCATCTAATAATGTATAAAATGGAAGAAGTGAACTGTATAAAAGTTGAATAAAGAATCATGACATTATACAATTTATAAACTATGCTTTATTATATTAGAAAAATTAGCTCAAATAGATGTAAGGTGTACTTGATTATAAAGGGGAGGTATGATTAATGGTTTAATATCAATAGATATGATCTCAGCCCCAACTATCGCCTCTTTGATAGCAATGGTGAAAAAATAAAAGTAATTCATCTTAGTAAAATATTTTGAAAGAAGATTTAAATTTTAATAATAATATGATATTATCTAAAATGTTGAATAATATAGCATAATTAGTTTAAAAAAATGCTATCTTGACGGCATTAAAAAAACTAGATAAATTTTCATAAACCACTTATTTTTATGGTCCACATTGACGTGAATTTGGTATTATTAATCATAAGTTTGAACATCGAAACATGCATAATACGTAATCGTATATTATTCTAAATATCTTAAGAAAGAGAAACCATCTTTTTACTAATATAAGATTTTAGCCAACTACTCTAAATCTCAAGATGATGTTGGAGCAATCAATTTATATGCTAGTGCAAAAAATTACATTGTCATTAAAAGAAGGAAGTTCGTTAGGCCAATAATAAGTCTTCAAAACGTGATAGACTAACATTTCAATTATCGATAGTATTAGAGACTTTTATTTTATTATTTTTTATTCATCACATATTAAGATAATGATAATGAATAATGTATTATAATTTATTTTTTATTCATCACATATTAAGATAATGATAATGAATAATGTATTATAATTTATTTTTTATTATATTAGAAAAATTAGCTCAAATAGATGTAAGGTGTACTTGATTATAAAGGGGAGGTATGATTAATGGTTTAATATCAATAGATATGATCTCAGCCCCAACTATCGCCTCTTTGATAGCAATGGTGAAAAAATAAAAGTAATTCATCTTAGTAAAATATTTTGAAAGAAGATTTAAATTTATTTTTATTATTTTTTATTCATCACATATTAAGATAATGATAATGAATAATGTATTATAATTTATTTTTTATTCATCACATATTAAGATAATGATAATGATTTAAATTAAAAAAATTATTTCATATCTTTTAAGGGCATAAAAGTAACTAGAGAGGAATTATAGTTTACTTATGAATTATTAATTAATAACACAATAGTTAATATGTTTATGCTTTTCTAGAGATAAAGTATATAAAGCATGGTGTAAAACTATCCACACATAGAATCTTATTAATAAGAGACCCAACTTAATTTTTTATGTTGTCAATTTAGTATTCTTGTAATAATAATATGATATTATCTAAAATGTTGAATAATATAGCATAATTAGTTTAAAAAATGCTATCTTGACGGCATTAAACAAAACTAGATAAATTTTCATAACACCACTTATTTTTATGGTCCACATTGACGTGAATTTGGTATTATTAATCATAAGTTTGAACATCGAAACATGCATAATACGTACTCGTATATTATTCTAATATCTTAAGAAAGAGAAACCATCTTTTTACTAATATAAGATTTTAGCCAACTACTCTAAATCTCAAGATGATGTTGGAGCAATCAATTTATATGCTAGTGCAAAAAATTACATTGTCATTAAAAGAAGGAAGTTCGTTTAGGCCAATAATAAGTCTCAAAACGTGATAGACTAACATTTCATTATTCGTGAAAAAAGTAAATTTTGCATTATTGAAGTAATGTGTAGATGAATGAATTATTCATCAAAAGAGTGAGGTAATATAAAGATTAGGGTCAACTGAATTTTATGTATAAGGCTATATTATTTTACCACTTTTCATGTAAACTAAAATCTTCATTGTATATAGCAATTTTCATAGCATCTAATAATGTATAAAATGGAAGAAGTGAACTGTATAAAAGTTGAATAAAGAATCATGACATTATACAATTTATAAACTATGCTTGTTATATCCATAAAATAAATATTTTATAAGAATATTATCATCTTTTGACATGATACATATAGTTTATATAACACTATTAAGATTTAAATTAAAAAAAATTATTTCATATCTTTTAAGGGCATAAAAGTAACTAAGAGAGGAATTATAGTTTACTTTATGAATTATTAATTAATAACACAATAGTTTAATATGTTATGCTTTTCTAGAGATAAAGTATATAAAGCATGGTGTAAAACTATCCACACATAGAATTCTTATTTAATAAGAGACCCAACTTAATTTTTTATGTTGTCAATTTAGTATTCTTGTAATATGTAAAATCTAAATGTGAATTGAAAATTCTCACTATGATAATTTTATATTTCAATAATATCTTGTTCACCTTGTTCATGAATATAGTTGATGATCCTCTTTGTACAAGTTAAAAATATTAAAATATGGATGTATTGATTATCAACTTAACTTGTTTGAGTTCTTTGTTAATTATATTATATCAGAAGAATAATATTTTATAACAACATCTATTATCCAATGATAATTTAAATCAAAATATGATGTTATCAATATTGTATTAATGGTTAGTAAACCTGAAAATATTTGTAATTATTTATCTTTGTCAAACATATTAAAAATCTAAAATGTCACAATTGTATAAAATTTTATAAAACTTTAGTTTTGCTTACTCTAAGATTATAGCCACTTAAATTTCAGGATGGATGTATTTTAATGGTCCAATGATAGTTTATCATGGGCAACTAATAAGGTATTTATATTTTCATTATATAACAATGTTTCAACTAATTACTAACTAGTGACTTGAAATTAAAATTTTTTCATTTAACTATCATGTAAGTTATTCATCAATAAAATATAAGAGCTTAGAATATTGTTATAATATAATGGAATAAGGATTTTGTGTGTTGGTCTGCTTTTGTAGCGGAACTTGGAACTCTAACCTGCTCTCATGAATTATCAATTTATGGCAAAAGAGTATATAATTAAATAATATTGAGAAATAATACATCATATTGGAACAATTATATAATATAATGACATAACTGTGTTTTACGTGGTAATAGTCATATCCAACCTTCTGTTCAAGAAAACATAGAACCGATTGTTATAATAATGCTTTTCATAAATGAAAGTTAATATTTGAAATTTCCTTTGGGTTATCTTTTCTAAAAGCTCTCATTTAACCATTTCAATTTTATCGATAATATTGGAGAGACATGTATTTTAATAATTTTTGGTACATCTCGAAGTAAAATAATGACAATGCATAATGCATTACAATTTATTATTTAAAATATTAAGACAATGAGCCTATAGGTGTATAGGGACTACAAGATTATGTAGAGGAGGAATGATAAAAGGTTTTATATCGAATGATTTGATGTCATCTCCAACTATAGCCTCTTTGATAGCAATGGCTAAAGAACAAAATTAATTCAATTAGTAAAATATTTTGGAAGAAGATCTAAATTTTCACAAGCATACGAAGCAATAAAATTTTTTGTTATATATAGCTAAATTAGTAAAAGAAACAAGCTTTTAGATTTGCATGAAAAGTTTTGAAGATAACTCTTCACATAACATATTTCCTGTATAGTCCACATTTAGTAGAACTTGGTTTTATTTATCATTAGTTTTAATATCAAAACTACCATAATGCTGGATCATACGCTATTTCAAATACTATAAATAAATAAATAATTATTATTACTAACCTAAGATTTTTGCCAACTCTTCTAATGCTGAAGATGATGATGGAGCAAGCTCATTAAATGCTACCTGGAAAGTTTACATTGTCGTTAAGAATAGGATGACCATGAGACTAATGAGAAGTTGTCTTAGAAACATGATGGGCTAACAATTGTTTATTTGTAAAAAAAATTTACAATATTGAAGTTATATATTTTGATGGATGAATTGTTAATCACAAGGGTGAGTTGCTTTAAAGATTAGGATCAAATAAGAAGTCTTCGAAACATGATGGACTAACATTTCATTATTCGTAAAAAAAGTAAATTTTACATTATTGAAGTAATTTGTAGATGAATGAATTATTCATCCAAAGAGTGAGGTAATATAAAGATTAGGGTTAATCAAATTTTTTGTATAAGGCTATATTATTTTACCACTTTTCATGTAAACTGAAATCTTCATAGTATATAGCAATTTTATAGTATCTAATAATGATTATGGATAATCTATAACTGCTCAAAGTTGATATTTATAATTTCAATTGGGCCATTTTTTCCTCAAGTTGACATCTAACCATATCAATTTTATCGATAGTATTAGAGACTTTTATTTTATTATTTTTTATTCATCACATATTAAGATAATGATAATGCATAATGCATTATAATTTCTTTTTTATTATATTAGAAAAATTAACTCAAATAGATGTAAGTTGTACTAGATTATAAAGGGGAGGTATGATTAATGGTTTAATATCAATAGATATGATCTCAGCCCCAACTATCGCCTCTTTGATAGCAATGGTGAAAAAATAAAAGTAATTCATGTTAGTAAAATATTTTGAAAGAAGATCTAAATTTTAATAATAATATGATATTATCTAAAATGTTGAATAATATAGCATAATTATTTTAAAAAAATGCTATCTTGACGGCATTAAAAAAACAAGATAAATTTTCATAAACCACTTATTTTTATGGTCCACATTGAGGTGAATTTGGTATTATTAATCATAAGTTTTAACTTCGAAATATGCATAATACGTAATCGTATATTATTCTAAATATCTTAAGAAAGAGAAACATCTTTTTACTAATATAAGATTTTAGCCAACTATTCTAAATCTCAAGATGATGTTGGAGCAATCAGTTTATATGCTAGTGCAAAAAAGTACATTGTCGTTAAAAGAAGGAAGTTCGTTAGGCCAATAATAAGTCTTCAAAACGTGATAGACTAACATTTCATTATTCGTAAAAAAAGTAAATTTTGCATTATTAAAGTAATGTGTAGATGAATGAATTATTCATCAAAAGAGTGAGGTAATATAAAGATTAGGGTCAATTGAATTTTATGTATAAGGCTATATTATTTTACCTCTTTTCATGTAAACTAAAATCTTCATTGTATATAGCAATTTTCATAGCATCTAATAATGTATAAAATGGAAGAAGTGAACTGTATAAAAGTTGAATAAAGAATCATGACATTATACAATTTATAAACTATGCTTGTTATATCCATAAAATAAATATTTTATAAGAATATTATCATCTTTTGACATGATACATATAGTTTATATAACACTATTAAGATTTAAATTAAAAAAAATTATTTCATATCTTTTAAGGGCATAAAAGTAACTAAGAGAGGAATTATAGTTTACTTTGTGAATTATTAATTAATAACACAATAGTTTAATATGTTATGCTTTTCTAGAGATAAAGTATATAAAGCATGGTGTAAAACTATCCACACATAGAATTCTTATTTAATAAGAGACCCAACTTAATTTTTTATGTTGTCAATTTAGTATTCTTGTAATATGTAAAAATCTAAATGTGAATTGAAAATTCTCACTATGATAATTTTATATTTCAATAATATCTTGTTCACCTTGTTCATGAATATAGTTGATGATCCTCTTTGTACAAGTTAAAAATATTAAAATATGGATGTATTGATTATCAACTTAACTTGTTTGAGTTCTTTGTTAATTATTTTATATCAGAAGAATAATATTTTACAACAATATCTATTATCTAATGATAATTTAAATCAAAATATGATGTTATCAATATTGTATTAATGGTTAGTAAACCTGAAAATATTTGTAATTATTTATCTTTGTGAAACATATTAAAAATCTAAAATGTTACAATTGTATAAAAATTTTATAAAACTTTAGTTTTGCCTACTCTAAGATTATAGTCACTTAAATTTCAGGATGGATGTATTTTAATGGTCCAATTATAGTTTATCATGGGCAACTAATACGGTATTTATATTTTCATTATATAACAATGTTTCAACTAATTACTAACTAGTGACTTGAAATTAAAATTTTTTCATTTAACTATCATGTAAGTTATTCATCAATAAAATATAAGAGCTTAGAATATTGTTATAATATAATGGAATAAGGATTTTGTGTGTTGGTCTGCTTTTGTAGCTGAAATTGGAACTCTAACCTGCTCTCACGAATTATCAATTTATGGTAAAAGAGTATATAATTAAATAAAATTGAGAAATAATACATCATATTGGAACAATTATATAATATAATGACATAACTATATTTTATGTGGTAATAGTCATATCCAACCTTCTTTTCAAGAAAACATAGAACCGATTGTTATAATAATGCTTTTCACGAATGTAAGTTAATATTTGAAATTTCCTTTGGGTTATCTTTTTTACAAGCTCTCATTTAATTATTTCAATTTTATCGATAATATTTGAGAGACATGTGTTTTAATATTTTTTAGTTCATCTCGAAGTAAAATAATGACAATGCATAATGCATTACAATTTATTATTTAAAATATTAAGACAATGAGCCTATAGGTGTATAGGGACTACAGGATTATGTAGAGGAGGAATGATAAAAGGTTTTATATCGAATGATCTGATATCATCTCCAGTTATAGCCTCTTTGATCGCAATGGCTAAAGAACAAAATTAATTCAATTAGTAAAATATTTTGGAACAAGATCTAAATTTTAACAAGCAAACGAAGCAATAAATTTTTTTGTCGTATATAACAAAATTAGTAAAAAAAATAAGCTTTTAGATTTGCATGAAAAGATTTGAAGATAACTCTTCACATAACATATTTCCTGTATAGTCCACATTTAGTAGAACTTGGTTTTATTTATCATTAGTTTTAATATCAAAACTACCATAATGCTGGATCATACGCTATTTCAAATACTATAAACAAATAAATAATAATAATTACTGACCTAAGATTTTTGCCAACTCTTCTAATGCTCAAGATGATGTTGGAGCAAGCTCATTAAACGCTACCAGGAAAGTTTACATTGTCGTTAAGAGTAGGAAGACCATGAGACTAATGAGAAGTTGTCTTAGAAACATGATAGGCTAACATTTGTTTATTTGTAAAAAATATTTACAATATTGAAGTAATATATTTTGATGGATGAATTTTAATCACAAGGGTGAGTTGCTGTAAAGATTAGGATCAAATAAAAGTTATGTATAAGGTTTTAGTTTTTTATAACTGATCATGGTCGTCTAGAAACTGAAATCTTTATTATATATTGTAACTTTTTTTGTATACAATAACATATCTAATGGTAGAAGTGAAATGTATATAAATTAAATAAATAATTATGACCTTATTCACTAAGCTTGTTATATTTATTAATTAAAAATTTTATAAAAATAATGTCATTTTTAACAAAATGCTTATACTTTATGTAACAATATAAAATTGTTGTATGACAAGTTAAAAATTATCTATTCCATATTCTTCAAGTACATAAATATAATTGAGAGAGGAATAAGCATCTCTTTTGTAAATTGGCTAGTAATCCTTTATTCATCTAATACTTTATGTTCTTTTTGGGATTAATTACACGAGGCATGATTCTAAACTCCACACATAGAAATTTTATTTGAAAATAGAACCAACATAATGTTTTGGATGATCAACTTTCTTATAATTGCTGAAAATCTAAATATGGTGTAAAGATTCTCACTCTTAGAAATTATAATTTGAATAATATCTAATTCACCTTCTCCATGACCCTAGTTGATGATCCTCTTCATACAAGTTAAAAATATCAAAATGTGAATGAAATTATTGTCAATTTGACTTATTCGAGATGATTGTTCATTATTTATATCAAAAGCACAAAATATTTCAATAAATATCAAATATGTCATGATAATTTGAGTCATAATATGATGTTATCATGATTGTATACAAGCATGGTAAAGTTAGAAGTATTTGTTAAAAAATATATTTCGTTTGGTGTTAATTTATTTCCCTCATGCTAAATAATAAAGATGAATTTTAATAATCAATTGTATAAATGAGTGAACTAAAAAGTCAAACATAATCAAAATCTAAGAAGAAAATTTTATATTTTATTAAAATATCTTAAATATTAGTTTTGCCTACAATGACATTACAATCACTTAAATTTCAAGATGAGCAAATTCTAATGCTCTAAGATTATTTTATTATAGGTAACTTATAATGTATTGAAAGTTTCTTTTTATAGAAATGTTTTGACTTGGTACATGCTAGTGACATGAACTAAGAATTTATTCTTTTATCTAACAACTAAGTTATTTATTATCAAAATCTAGTAGCCAATAATATAATTGTACGATAATAGAGTTAGTGTTATGAACATTGATTTGAATTTGTAGAGAAATTAAAAATCTACCCCTATTACAAGAATTGCACAGTTATAATAATAAACTATATAATTGAATAATATAAAAATATATCCATCTTGTTGGAAAATTTCTGCAACTTAATGATATTATTTGATTTCATGTGGTAACAGTGATGTCAAAACTTCGTTTCTGATAAACTTGGATGTTTCTATTTCTAGAAATAGAAAAAGAGTATTTTTTGATATAATAATACTTGTCATGATTATGGACAATCTATAACTACTCAAAGTTGATATTTATTATTTCAATTGGGTCATTTTTTTCCTCAAGTTGACATCTAACCATATCAATTTTATCGATAGTATTAGAGAATTTTATTTTATCATTTTTTATTCATCACATATTAAGATAATGATAATGCATAATGCATTATAATTTTTTTTTATGATATTAGAAAAATTAGCTCAAGTAAATGTAAAGTGTACTAGATTATAAAAAGAAGGTATGATTAATGGTTTAATATCAATAGATCTAATCTCATCCCCAACTATCGCCTCTTTGATAGTAATGGCGAAAAAATAAAAGTAATTCATGTTAGTAAAATATTTTGAAAGAAGATATAAATTTTAATAATAATATGATATTATCTAAAATGTTGAATAATATAGCATAATTAGTTTAAAAAAATACTATCTTGATGGCATTAAAAAAACTTAACAAATTTTCAGAAATCACTTATTTTTATGATCCACATTGAGGTGAACTTGGTGTTATTAATCATAAGTTTTAACATCGAAACATGCATAATGCGTGATCGTATATTATTCCAAATATCTTAAGCAAGTGAAACTATATTATTACTTATATAAGATTTTAGCCAACTATTCTAATTCTCAAGATGATGTTAGAGCAATCTCTTTAATGCTAGTGTAAAAAGTTACATTGTCGTTAAAAGAAAGAAGATCATTAGGCCAATAAGAAGTTGTCTTCGAAACGTGATGGACTAACATTTCATTATTCGTAAAAAAATAAATTTTGCATTATTGAAGTAATGTGTAGATGAATGAATTATTCATCAAAAAAGTTAGGTAATATAAAGATTGGGTCAATTGAATTTTATGCATAAGGCTATATTATTTTAACACTTTTCTTGTAAACTGAAATCTTCATTATATATAGCAACTTTGGTAGTATCTAATAATGTATAAAACGGAAGAAGTGAAATGTATAAAAGTTGAATAAAGAATCATGACATCATACAAGTTATAAACTATACTTGTTATATCCATAAAGTAAATATTTTATAAGAATGTTATCATCTTTTGATAGGATACTTATAGTTTATATAACACTATTAAGATTTAAATTTAAAAAAATAATATTTCATATCTTTCAAGTACATAAAAGTAACTAAGAGAGGAATTAAAGTTTACTTTGTGAATTACTAATTAATAACTCATTAGTTTAATATGTTACACTTTTCTTGAGATAAAGTATATAAAGCATGGTGTAAAACTCTACACGTATAGAATTCTTATTTAAAAGAGACCCAACTTAATTTTTTATGTTGTCAAATTAGTATTCTTGTAATATGTAAACATCTAAATGTGGATTGAAAATTCTCTCTATTATAATTTTATATTTGAATAATATCTTATTCATCTTGTTCAGGAATATAGTTGATGATCCTCTTCGTATAAGTTAAAAATATTAAAATACGGATGTATTAATTTTCAACTTGACTTGTTCGAGTTCTTTGTTGAGTATTTTATATCAGAAGAATAATATTTTACAATAAAAATATATTATCTAATGATAATTTAAATCAAAATATAATGTTATCAATATCGTATTAATGGTTAGTAAACCTAAAAATATTTGTAATTATTTATCTTTACTTTTATGCTAATTCTTTTACTCATATCCTTAAAAAGATAAATTTTAATAACGTATTGTTAAAAGGTGTGAACTAAAAAGTCAAATATATTAAAAATCTAAAACATCACAATTGTATAAAAATTTTACAAAACATTAGTTTTGCCTACTCTAAGATTATAGCCACTTAAAGTTCAGGATTAGTATATTTTAATGGTCCAATGCTAGTTTATCATGGATAACTAAAAAGGTATTTATACTTTCTTTTTATAATAATGTTTCAACTAATTACCAACTAGTGACTTGAAATTAAAATTTTTCATTTAACTATCATGTAAGTTATTGATCATTAAAATATAAGAGCTTAGAATATTATTATAATATAACGGAATAAGAATTTTGTGTGTTGGTTTGCTTTTGTAGCTGATATTGGAACTCTAACCCGCTCTCACAAATTGTTAATTTATGACAATAGACTATATAATTAAATAATATTAATAAATAATACATCATATTGGAACAATGATTCAGTATAATGACATAACTATATTTTATGTGGTAATAGTCATATCCAAATTTCTTTTCAAGAAAACATAGAATTGATTGTTATAATAATGCTTTTTATGGATGAAAGTTAATATTTGAAATTTCCTTTGGGTTATCTTTTCTACAAGCTCACATTTAACCACTTCAATTTTATAGATAATATTTGAGAGACATGTGTTTTAATAATTTTTAGTTCATCTCAAAGTAAAATAATGACAACGCATAATGTATTATAGTTTATTGTTTATGATATTAAGACAATAAGCCTATAGGTGTATAGGGACTATAGGATTATGTAGAGGAAAAATGATAAAAGGTTTTATATCGAATGATTTGATGTCATCTCCAACTATAACCTCTTTGATAGTAATGGCTAAAGAACAAAATTAATTCAATTAGTAAAATATTTTGGAACAAGATCTAAATTTTAACAAGCATACAAAGCAATAAAAACTATTATCGAATATATATAAAATTAGTAAAAGAAACAAGCTTTTAGATTTGCATGAAAAGATTTGAAGATAACTCTTCACGTAACGTATTTCCTACATGATCCGTATTTCCTACATGATCCACATTTAGTAGAACTTGGTGTTATTTATCATTAGTTTTAATATCAAAACTACCATAATGTTGGATCATACGCTATTTCAAATACAATAAATAAATAAATAAATATTATTACTAACCTATGAGTTTTGCCAACTCTTCTAATGCTGAAGATGATGTTGGAGCAAGCTCATTAGACGCTATCGGGAAAAATTGTATTGTCATTAATAGGAAGAAGACCATCAAACTAATTAAAATTTGTCATAGAAATATGATGGGCTAACACTTGTTTTTTTGTTAAAAAAAATTATAATACTGAAGTAATATATCTTGATGGATGAATTGTTCATCACAAAGGTAAGTTGCTTTAAAGAATAGGATCAATTAAACATTATGTATAAGGTTTTAGTTTTTTGAAACTGACCATGATCGTCTAGAAACTAAAATCTTAATTGTATATTGTAACTTTCTTTGTATGTAATAACATATCTCATGATAGAAGTGAAATGTATATAAATTAAATAAATAATTATGACCTTATACACTATGCTTGTTATATTTATTAATTAAATATTTTATAGAAATAATGTCATCTTTTAACATAATGCTTATACTTTATGTAACAATCTAAGATTGTTGTATGGTAAGTTGAAAAAAATCTATTTCATATCCTTCAAGTGCATAAATATAATTGAGAGAGGAATAAGCATCTCTTTTGTAAATTGGCTAGTAATCCTTTAGTCATCCAATACTTTATGTTCTTTTTGGGATCAATTACACGTGGCATGGTTCTAAACTCCACACATAGAAATTTTATTTGAAAATAGAACCAACATAATTTTTTGGACGATCAACTTTCTTGTAATTTCTGAAAATCTAAACATGGTGTAAAGATTCTCACTCTTAGAAATTATGATATGAATAATATATAGTTCACCTTCTCTATTAACCTAGTTAATGATCCTCTTTGTACAAGTTAAAAATATCAAAATGTGGATGAAATTATTGTCAATTTGACTTACTCAAGATGTTTATTCATTATTTTATATCAAATGCACAAATTATTTCAATAAATATCAAGTATGTCATGATAATTTAAGTCATAATACGGTGTTATCATGATTATATACAAGCATGGTAAAGTTAGAAATATTTGTAAAAAATATCTTTTGTTTTGTGTTAATTTGTTTTCCTTATGCTAAATAATTAAAATGAATTTTAATTATCAATTGTATAAATGAGTGAACTAAAAAGTCAAACATAATCAAAATCTAAGAAGATAAATTTTATATTGTATTAAAATATCTTAAATATTTGTTTTGCCTACTTTGACATTACAATTACTTAAATTTCAAGATGAGCAAATTCTAATGCTCTAAGATTATTTTATTATAGGTAACTTATAATGTATTGACAGTTTCTTTTTACAGAAATGTTTCGACTTGGAACATGCTAGTGACTTGAACTAAGAATTTGTTCCTTTCACTAGCAACTAAATTATTTATTATCAAAACCTAGTAGCTAATAATATAATTATACTTAAATATAGTTAGTGTTATGTACATTGATTTGCAGTTGTAGAGAAATTGAAAATCTACCCCTATTACAAGAATTATGCATTTATAATAATAAACTATATACTTGAATAATATAAAAAAATATCCATATTGTTGGAAAATTTCTGCAACATAATGATATTATTTGGTTTCATGTGGTAATAGTGATGTCAAAACTTCATTTCTTATAAACTTGGATGTTTCTATTTCTAGAAATAAAAAGAGAGTATTCTTTGATATAATAATACTTGTCATGATTATGGACAATCTATAACTGCTCAAAATTGATATTTAAAATTTCAATTGGGTCATTTTTCCCTCAAGTTGACATCTAACCATATCAATTTTATTGATAGTATTAGAGACTTTTATTTTATCATTATTTATTCATTACATATTAAGATAATGATAATGCATAATGCATTATAATTTATTTTTTATGATATTAGAAAAATTAGCTCAAGTAGATGTAAGGTGTACTAGATTATATAGGGGAGGTATCATTAATGATTTAATATCAATAGATCTGATCTCATCCCCAACTATCGCCTCTTTGATAGCAATGGCTAAAAAATAAAAGTAATTCATGTTAGTAAAATATTTTGAAAGAAGATCTAAATTTTAATAATCATATGATATTATCTAAAATATTGAATAATATAGCATAATTAGTTTAAAAAATGCTATCTTGATAGCATTAAAAAGCCTGGATAAATTTTCACAAACCACTAATTTTTATGGTCCACATTGGGGTGAACTTAGTGTTATTAATCATAAGTTTTAACATCGAAACATGCATAATGCGTGATCATATATTATTCCAAATATCTTAAGCAAGTGAAACTATATTATTACTAATATAAGATTTTAGCCAACTATTCTAATTCTCAAGATGATGTTGGAGCAATCTCTTTATATGCTAGTACAAAAAATTGCATTATCGTTAAATAAAGGAAGATCGTTAGGCCAATAAGTTGTCTTTAAAACGTGATGGACTAACATTTCATTATTCGTAAAACAAATAAATTTTGCATTATTGAAGTAATGTGTAGATGGATGAATTATTTATCAAAAGAGTGAGGTAATATAAAGATTAGGATCAATTGAATTTTATGCAATAGGCTATATTATTTTAACACTTTTCATGTAAACTGAAATCTTCATTGTATATAGCAACTTCTGTAGTATCTAATAATTTATAAAATGGAAGAAGTGAAATGCTTAAAAGTTGAATAAAGAATCATGACATCATACAATTTATAAACTATGCTTGTTATATCCATAAAGTAAATATTTTATAAGAATACTATCATCATTGGATATGATACTTATAGTTTATATAACACTATTAAGATTTAAATTAAAAAAAATTATTTCATATCTTTCAAATGTATAAAAGTAACTAAGAGAGAAATTAGAGTTTACTTTGTGAATTACTAATTAATATTTTAGTAGTTTAATATATTATGCTTTTCTTGAGATTAAGTATAGAAAGCATGGTGTAAAACTCTCCACGTATAGAATTCTTATTTAAAAAGAGACCCAACTTAATTTTTTATGTTGTCAATTTAGTATTCTTATAATATATAAAAATCTAAATGTGGATTGAAAATTCTCTCTATTATAATTTTATATTTGAATAATATCTTGTTCAACTTATTTAGGAATATATTTGATGATCCTCGTCGTACAAGTTAAAAATATTAAAATATGGATGTATTGATTATCAACTTGACTAGTTCGAGTTCTTTGTTGATTATTTTATATCAGAAGAATAATATTTTATAATAAACATCTATTATCTCATGATAATTTAAATCAAAATATGATGTTATCAATATTGTATTTATTGTTAGTAAACCAAAAACTATTTGTTATTATTTATCTTTGCTTTTATGTTAATTCTTTTACTTATATCCTAAAAAAGATAATTTTTAATAATGTATTGTTAAAAGGAGTGAACTAAAATGTCAAACATATTAAAAATTTAAAATGTCACAATTGTATAAAAATTTTACAAAACTTTTGTTTTGCCTACTCTAAGATTATAACCACTTAAAGTTCAGGATAAGTGTATTTTAATAGTCCAATGCTAGTTTATCATGGGCAATTAATATGGTATTTATATTTTCTTTTTATAGCAATGTTTCAACTCATTACCAACTAGTGACTTGAAATTAAATTTTTTTCATTTAACTATCATGTAAGTTATTCATTATTAAAATATAATAGCTTAAAATATTATTATAATATAATGGAGTGAGGATTTTGTATGTTGGTCTGCTTTTATAGTAGAAATTAGAACTCTAACTCGCTCTAACGAATTGTCAATTTATGACAATAAACTATATAATTAAATAATATTGAGAAATAATACATCATATTGGAACAATTATGCAATATAATGACATAACTATATTTTATGTGGTAATAGTTATATCCAACCTTTTTTTCAAGAAAACATAGAACCGATTGTTATTATAATACTTTTCACAGATGAAAGTTAATATTTGAAATTTTATTTGGGTTATCTTTTCTACAAGCTCACATTTAATGGTCATTATAGCAATGTTTCAACTCATTACCAACTAGTGATTTGAAATTAAAATTTTTTCATTTAACTATCATGCAAGTGATTCATCATTAAAATATAAGAGCTTAGAATATTGTTATAATATAATATAGTGAGGATTTTGTGTGTTGGTCTACTTTTATAGTGGAAATTGGAACTCTATCCCGCTCTCACTAATTGGAACAATTATGCAATATAATGAGATAACTATGATTTATGTGGTAATAGTTATATCCAACCTTCTTTTCAAGAAAACATAGAATCAATTATTATAATAATACTTTTCATGGATGAAAGTTAATATTTGAAATTTTATTTGGGTTATCTTTTCTACAAGCTCATATTTAACCATTTCAATTTTATCGATAATATTTGAGAGACATGTGTTTTAATAATTTTTAGTTAATCTCCAAGTAAAATAATGACAACGCATAATGCATTACAGTTTTTTGTTTATGATATTAAGATAATAAGCCTATAGGTGTATAGAGACTACAGGATTATGTAGAGGAGGAATGATAAAAGGTTTTATATTGAATGATTTGATGTTATCTCGAGCCATAGCCTCTTTGATAGCAATGGCTAAAGAACAAAATTAATTCATTTAGTAAAATATTTTGAAACAAGATCGAAATTTTAACAAGCATACAAAGTAATAAAAACTATTGTCGAATGTAGCAAAATTAGTAAATGAAATAAGTTTTTAGATTTGCATGTAAAGATTTGAAGATAACTCTTCATATAACATATTTCCTATATGGTCCACATTTAGTAGAACTTGGTGTTATTTATCATTAGTTTTAATACCAAAACTACCATAATGCTAGATCATATGCTATTTCACATACTATAAACAAATAAATAATAATTATTACTAACCTAAATTACTATGGTTGGATTGTAACTTGAGGAATAAATGACCCAAATGAAATTATAAATATCAACTTTGAACAGTTATAGATTGTCTATAATTATGACAAGTATTATTATATCAAAGAATGCTCTATTTCTATTTCTAGAAATAGAAACATCCAAGGTTATAAGAAAAGAAGTTTTGACATCACTATTACCATATGAAATCAAGTTATATCATTATGTTGCAGAAATTTTCCAACAAGATAGATATTTTTTTCGATGTTCTTCAATTATATAGTTTATTATTGTAAATGTGTAATTCTTGAAATAAGGGTAGATTTTCAATTTCTTCTACAAAAGCAAACCAATGTACATAACACTAACTCTATTAAAGTACAATTATATTATTAGCTATTAGGTTTTGATAATGAATAACTTAAGTCGCTTGTTAAATGAAGAAATTCTCAGTTCAAGTCATTAGCATATAAAAGTTGAAATATTTCTACAAAAAGAAACTGTTAATATATTATAAGTTACCTATAATAAAATAATCTTAGAGCATTAGAATATGTTCATCCTGAAATTTAAGTAATTACAAAGTCAAAGTAGGCAAAACAAATATTTAAGATATTTTAATAAAATATCAATTTTGTCTTCATAGATTTTGATTATGTTAGACTTTTTAGTTCACTCCTTTATACAATTGATTATTAAAATTCATCTTTGTTATTTAGCACGAGTGAAACAAATTAATGCAAAACAAAAGATTTTTTTTACAAATATTTTTAACTTTTTCATGCTTATATACAATCATGATCACATCATATTATGACTCAAATTATCATGAAATACTTGATGTTTATTGAAATGTTTTGTACTTTTGATATAAAATAATGAATAAACATCTCGAATAAGTCAAATTGATAATAATTTCAACTACATTTCGATATTTTTAACTTGTATGAAGAGGATCATCAACTAGGTTCATGGAGAATGTGAACTAGATATTATTCAAATCATAAATTCTAAGAGTGAGAATTTTTGCACCATATTTAGATTTTCATAAATTACAAGAAAGTTGATCGTCAAAAAAATTTAGCTGGTTTTATTTTCAAAAGAAATTTCAATGTGTGGAGTTTAGAACCATGCCTCGTGTACATGATCCCAAAAGGAGTATAAAGTATTAAATGACTAAAAGATTATAAGCTAATTCACAAAAGAGATGTTTATTCCTCTCTCAATTATATTTATGCACTTGAAGGATCTGGAATAGATTTTTTCCAACTTACCATACAACAATCTTAAAGTGTTACATAAAGTATAAGCATTATGTTAAAAAATGACTTTATTTCTATAAAATATTTAATTAATAAATATAAGAAGCATAGTGTATAAGGTCACAATTCTTTATTTAATTTTTGTACATTTTATTTCTACCATAAGATATGTTATTGCATACAAAAAATGTTACAATATACAATGAAGATTCCAGTTTCTAGACGACCATTCATAGTTTTAAAATACTAAAACCTTATGCATATCGTTTAATTGATCCTAATCTTTAAAGCAACTCACTCATGTGATGAATAATTCATCCATCAAGATACATTACTTCAATATTATAATTTTTTTTATAAATAATCAAGTGTTAGCCTATCATGTTTCTAAGACAACTTTTCATTAGCTTGACGATCTTCCTCCTCTTAATGACACTGTAATTTTTCCCGGTAGCATTTGATTAGCTTGCTCCAACATCATCTTCAGCATTAAAAGAGTTAGCAAAAATCTTAGGTCAGTAATAATTATTATTTATTTATTTATAGTATTTAGAATAGCATATGATCCTGCATTATGGTAGTTTTGGTATTAAAACTAATGATAAATAACACCAAGTTCTACTAAATGTTGACCATATAGGAAATATGTAATGTGAAAAGTTATCTTCAATTCTTTTAATACAAATCTAAAAGCTTATTTCATTTACTAATTTTGCTATATTAGACAATAGTTTTTATTGCTTCGTATGCTTGTTAAAATTTAGATCTTGTTTAAAAATATTTTACTAACTTGAATTAATTTTATTTTTTAGCCATTGCTATCAAAGAGGTTATAGTTGGAGATGACATCAAATTATTTGATATAAAACCTTTTATCATTCCTCCCCTACATAATCCTGTACACCTTATACACCTGTAGGCTCATTGTCTTAATATCATAAAAAATAAACTGTAATGCATTATGCATTGTTATTATTTTACTTCGAGATGAACTAAAAATTATTAAAAATACATGTTTCTCTAATATTATCGATAAAATTGAAATGGTTAAATGAGAACGTGTAGAAAAGATAACCCAAATGAAATTTCAAATATTAACTTTCATTCGTGACAAGCATTATTATAACAATTGGTCCTATGTTTTTTTGAAAAAAAAGTTGGATATAACTATTACCACATGAAATATAGTTATTTTATTATATTGCATAATTATTCCAATATGATGTATTGTTTCTCAATATTATTTAATTATATAGTCTATTACCATAAATTGACAATTCGTGAGAGTGGGTTAAAGTTCCAATTTCCACTGCAAAAGCAGACCAACACATAAAATCCTCACTCCATTATATTATAACAATATTCTTAGCTCTTATATTTTAATGATGAATAACTTACATGATAGTTAAACGAAAAAATTTTAATTTCAAGTCACTGGTTGGCAATGAGTTGAAACATTCCTATAAAAAGATAATATAAATACCTTATTACTTGCTCATGATAAACTAGCATTGGACCATTAAAATATACTCATCTTGAACTTTAAGTGGTTATAATCTTAGAGTAGGGAAAACTAAAGTTTTGTAAAATTTTTATACAATTTTGACATTTTAGATTTTTAATATGTTTAACTTTTTAGTTCACTCCTTTTGATAATCCATTATTAAAATTTATCTTTTTTATGATATGAGTAAAATAATTCACATAAAAGCAAAGATAAATAATGGTAAATATTTTCAGGTTTGCTATCCATAAATACAATAATGATAACATCATATTTTGATTTAAATTATCATGAGATAATAGATATTTATTATAAAATATTATTCTTCTGATATAAAATAATCAACAAAGGACTTGAACAAGTTAAGTTAATAATCAATACATCCATATTTTAATATTTTTAACTTATACAAAAAAGATCATCGACCATATTCTTGGACAAGTTGAATAAGATATTATTCAAATAAAAATTGTAATAGTGAGAATTTTCACTCCACATTTAGATTTTCACATATTACAATAATACTAAATTGACCACATAAAAAACTAAGTTGCTTCTCTTTTCAAATAAGAATTCTATGCATGGATAGTTCTATATCATGCTTTATATACTTCATCCCAAGAAAAACATAACATATTAAACGATAAGGTATTACTTCATAATTCACAAAGTAAAGTCTAATTCCTCTCTTAGTTACTTTTATGCACTTGAAATATATGAAATAATTTTTTTTAAATTTACCAAACCACAATCTTAATAGTATTATGTAAAGTATAAGTATCATGTTAAAAAATTATAATATTCTTTCAAAATATTTACTTTATGGATATAACAAGCATAGTTTATAAATTGTATGATGTAACAATTCTATATTCAACTTTTATACATTTCAATTCTACCATTTTATACATTATTAGATACTAAGGAAGTTGCTATATACAATGAAGATTTCAATTTGCATGGACAATTTTAAAATAATATAGTCTTATGCATAAAATTTAATTGATCATAATCTTTATATTACCTCACTCTTGTGACGAATAATTCATCTATCTAGACATTAATTCAATAATATAAAATTTATTTTTTCTATAAATAATCAAATGTTAGTCCATTACGTTTTGAAGTCAACTTCTTATTGGCCTAACGATCTTCCTTCTATTAACGACAATATAATTTTTTGCACTAGCATATAAAGAGATTTCTCCAACATCATCTTGAGAATTAGAATAGTTGGCTAAAATTTTATATTAGTGATAATATAGTTTCACTTGCTTATGATATTTGGAATAATATATGATCAAGAATTATGTTTGTTTCGTGGTTAAAACTTATGATTAATAATACCAAGTTCCCCTCAATGTGGACCATACAGATAAGTGATTTGTGAAAATTTATCTAGATTTTTTAATGCAATCAAAATAGCATTTTTTATTAATTTTGCTATATTATTCAATATTTTAGATTGTATTGTATGATTATTAAAATTTAGAACTTCTTTTAAAATATTTTGCTAACATGAATTACTTTTATTTTTAGCCATTGCTATCAAAGAGATGAGATCAGATCTATTGATATTAAACCTTTAATCATACCTCCCCTTTATAATCTAATACACCTTACATCTCTTTGAGCTAATTTTTCTAATATCATAAAAAATAAATTGTAATGTATTATGCATTGTCATTATCTTACTATATGATGAATAAAAAATGATAAAATAAAAGTCTCTAATACAATCGATAAAATTGATATGGTTATATATCAACTTAAGGAAAAAATAACTCAAATGAAATTATAAATATTAACTTTGAGTAGTTATAGATTGTCCATAATTATGATAAGTATTATTATATCAAAGAATGCTCTCTTTCTATTTTTAGAAATAGAAACATCCAAGTTTATAAGAAAAGAAGTTTTGAAATCATTATTACCACATGAAATCAAGTTATATCATTATGTTGCAGAAATTTTCCAACAAGATGGATATTTTTTTGATATTATTCAATTATATAGTTTATTAATATAAATGTGCAATTCTTGTAATTGGGGTAGATTTTCAATTTCCTCTACATATGCAAACCAATATACATAACACTAACTCTATTAAAGTACAATTATATTATTAGCTACTAGGTTTGGATAATGAATAACATATTTTAATAAAATATCAATTTTGTTTTCTTAGATTTTGATTATGACTTTTTAGTTCACTCCTTTATACAAATGATTATTAAAATTCATCTTAGTTATTTAGCATGAGGGAAACAAATTAACACAAAACAAAAGATTTTTTTTACAAATATTTCTAATTTTGCAATGCTTATATACAATTATGATAACATCATATTATGACTCAAATTATCATGACACACATGATGTTTATTGAAATGTTTTATGCTTTAGATATAAAATAATGAACAAACATCTCGAATAAGTCAAATTAACAATAATTTCTACCACATTTTGATATTTTTAACTTGTACGAAGAGGATCATTAACTAGGTTCATAGAGAAGGTGAACTAGATATTATTCAAATTATAAATTCTAAGAGTGAGAATTTTTGCACAATGTTTAGATTTTCAGAAATTACAAGAAAGTTGATCGCAAAAAAATTAAGTTGGTTCTATTTTCAAATAAGATTTCTATATGTAGAGTTTAGAACCATGCCTCATGTACTTGATCCCAAAAAAAGTATAAAGTATTATATGAGTAAAGGATTACTAGCCAATTCACAAAAGAGATACTTATTCTTCTCTCAATTATATTTATGCACTTGAAGGATATGGAATAGATTTTTTCCAACTTATCATACAACAATCTTTGAGTATTACATAAAGTATAAGTATTATGCTAAAAGATGACATTATTTCTATAAAATATTTAATTATTAAATATAACAAGCATAGTATATAAGGTCAAAATTCTTTATTTAATTTATATACATTTCACTTCTACCATGAGATATGTTATTACATACAAAGAAAGTTATAATATACAATGAAGATTTCAGTTTCTAGACGACCATGGTCAGTTTAAAAAACTAAAACCTTATGCATAATGTTTAATTGATCCTAATCTTTAAAGCAACTCACTCTTGTGATGAATAATTCATCCATCAAGATATATTACTTTAATATTATAATTTTTTTTACAAATAATCAAGTGTTAGCCCATCATGTTTCAAAGACAACTTCTCATTAGCCTAATGGTCTTCCTCCTCTTAATGACAATGTAATTTTTTTCGGTAGCATTTGATGAACTTGCTCCAACATCATGTTTAGCATTAGAAGAGTTGGCAAAAATCTTATGTTAGTAATAATAATTATTTATTTGTTTATAGTATTTGAAATAGCATACGATCTAGCATTATGGTAGTTTTGATATTAAAACTAATGATAAATAACATCATGTTCTACTAAATGTGGACCATATAGGAAATATGTAACGTGAAAAGATATCTTCAATTCTTTTCATGCAAATATGAAATCTTGTTTCTTATGCTATTTTTGCTATATTAGATAATAGTTTTTATTGCTTCATATGCTTATTAAAATTTAGATCTTGTTTCAAAATATTTTACTGACTTGAATTTATTTTGTTCTTTAGTCATTGCTATCAAAGAGGCTATAGTTGGAGATGACATCAAATAATTCGATATAAAACTTTTTATCATTCCTCCTCTACATAATCCTGTATACCCTATACACCTATAGGCTTATTGTCTTGATATCATAAACAATAAACTCTAATACATTGTGTTTTATTATTTTAGTTCGAGATTAATGAAAAAGTATTAAAATACATGTCTCTATAATATTATCGATAAAATTGAAATGATTAAATGTGAACTTGTAGAAAAGATAAACCAAATGAAATTTTAAACATTAACTTTTATCTGTGACAAATATTATTATAACAATCGGTTCTATGTTTTCTTGAAACGAAGGTTGGATATAACATTGTTCCAATATGATGTATTATTTCCCAATATTATTTAATTATATAGTCTATTACCATAAATTGATAATTCGTAAAAGCGGGTTAGAGTTCAAATTTCCACTACAAAAGTAGACCAACACAAAATCCTCACTCCATTATATTATAACAATATTCTTAGGTCTTATATTTAATGATGAATAACTTATATGATAGTTAAATGAAAAAAAATTAATTTCAAGTCAGTAGTTGGTAATGAGTTGAAACATTCATATAAAAAGAAAGTATGAATACCTTATTAGTTGCCCATGATAAACTAGCATTGGACCATTAAAATACACTCATCCTTAACTTTAAGTTATAATCTTAGAGTAAGCAAAACTAAAGTTTTATAAAATTTTTATATAACTATGACATTTTAGATTTTTAATATGTTTGACTTTTTAGTTCACTCCTTTTAACAATCCATTATTAAAATTTATCTTTTTTAGGATATGAGTGAAAGAATTAACATAAAAGCAAAGATAAATAATTATAAATATTTTCAAGTTTGCTATCCATAAATACAATAATAATAACATCATATTTTGATTTAAATTATCATGAGATAATAGATGTTTATTGTAAAATATTATTCTTCTAATATGAAATAATCAACAAAGGACTCAAACTAGTCAAGTTGACAATCAATACATCCATATTTTAATATTTTTAATTTGTATGAAATGGATCATCAACTATATTCCTGGACAAGGTGAATAAGATATGATTTAAATAAATAATTGTAATAGTTAGAATTTCACTCCACATTTGATTTTCACATATTATAAGAATACTAAATTGACCACTTAAAATACTAAGTTAGTTCTCTTTACAAATAGGAATTCTATGCGTAGATAGTTTTACACCATGCTTTATATACTTCATCTAAAGAAGAACATAAGATATTAATGAGTAAGGTATTACTTGGTAATTCACAAAGTAAACTCTAATTCCTCTCTTAGTTACTTTTATGTACTTGAAAGATATGAAATAATTTTTTTTAAATTTAACAAACCCCAATCTTAATAGTGTTATATAAAGTATAAGTATCATGTTAAAAGATTATAATATTCTTTTAAAATATTTACTTTATAGATATAACAAGCATAGTTTATAAATTGTATGATGTAACAATTCTTTATTCAACTTTTGTACATTTCACTTCTACCATTTTATACTTTATTAGACACTAAGGAAGTTGCTATATACAATGAATATTTCAATTTGCATCGACAGTTTTAAAATAATATAGCCTTATACATAAAATTCAATTGATCATAATCTTTATATTACCTCACTCTTGTGATAAATAATTCATCTATCTAGACATTACTTCAATAGTGCAAAATTTATTTTTTCTATGAATAATCAAATGTTAGTCCATCACGTTTCGAAGTCAACTTCTTATTGGCCTAACGATCTTCCTTCTCTTAATGATAATGCATTTTTTTACACTTGCATATAAAGAGATTGTTCTAACATCATCTTGAGAATTAGAATAGTTGGCTAAAATCTTATATTAGTAATAATATAGTTTCACTTGCTTATGATATTTGGAATAATATATGATTAAGCATTATGCTTGTTTCGATGTTAAAACTTATAATTAATAACACCAAATTCACCTCAATGTGGACCATATAGATAAGTGGTTTATGAAATTTGTCTAGTTTTTTTAATACCATCAAGATAGCTTTTTTTTTATTAATTTTGCTATATTATTCAACATTTTAGATTGTATCGTATTGTTGGGAAAAACATGTTAAAGCGGAATAATTCTTTTCCCTCTTTGTGTATCAAAATGGGTTCCTCATCAAAATACCAACTTGATATCAAAATACAAATATCAACCAACATAAACAATAGAGCAATAAATTAATCACATAGTGAGACCAAATCTTTTAACGTTAAAAACCCAATGTGGGAAAAACCACGGGACCGTAGTCCACCTCAAACTTCCACTATCAATAGTAATGATAATAGGTTTACAGTAAATCTTCTCTAGAATAATCAGAGGATCACAATAACATCAAAGAGAATTCTAGGTCTCACAAAATGGTATAGCAGGAAAGTACCTCAAAGAGGGTAAACTATAGATCAACACCATTAGGATTGTAGAGTTTGCTGCAATGATTCTTCATATAAAATTTGGGCAAAAAAAGACGACGTTTAGCCACTGATCGTCAAGCAGAAAACTCAAAAACCTTACTTTCTCTCTCCTTTTTCTCTCCCTGTTATTTCCTCTCTCTTTGAGCCACCGTTTGCTCACGCTGAACTCTCTCTCTCATCCAGACCCATGTCGCTGCCCTATTCTTTTGCTTTTAATTACTAATTTGGGCCCAAAAAGGCCTAATTGTCCAAGCCCACATATGGGCTGGACCCAACAATTCTCCCCCTCCAACTCATATGGTGGGTTGTACTAAGCCTGCTCTTCACCTACATGCTTCAAGCTTCTCCTTAAGCAAAGACTTTGTCAATATATCTGAATCATTCTCATTTATATGCACTTTTTCCAATTGTAATTCTTTCATCTCAAGCACGTCACGAATTCAGTGATATCTCACATCAATATGCTTTGATCTAGAATGGTATGTTGAATTTTTGGAGAGGTGAATGGTACTGTGGCTGTCATAGTAAATAGTATATCCTTCCTATTTCAAGCCCAATTCCTGTAGAAACTTTTTCATCCATAAAGCTTCCTTACAGGCTTTAGTAATTGCTATGTATTCTGCTTCTATGGTTGATAGAGCAACACAATTCTGTAACATTGATTGCCAAGAGACTGCTCCCCCTGCAAATGTCATCAAGAACCTCGAAATGGACTTCCTGGAATCAGTATCACCTACCATGTCTGCATCTGTGTACCCTTCTAACATAGGTTCATCACCGCCAAAACACAAACACAACCTGGAAGTACCTCTTAGATATCTTAATATCCATTTCACTGCTACCTAATGTTCCTTTCTAGGATTAGAGAGATATCGGCTGACAACTCCAATTACATGAGCTATATCTAGCATAGTACAAACTATAGCATACATCAAACTGCCTACTGCAGATGAGTAAGGCACTCTGGACATTTCTTCTTTTACTTTCTCACTTGTAGAAACATTGTTGCGAACTAAGCTTGAAATGACCTACAAGTGGAGAACAAACTGCTTTGGCTTTACTCATGTTGAATCTTTCAAGAACCTTTTCAATGTAAGGCTCTTGAGATGGCCAATCTTCCTTTTCTTCCTATCATGAAGAATCTTCATACCAAGTATTTGTTTCACCGATCCCAAGTCTTTTATGGCAAAAGACTTACTTAGCTCTCTTTAGCTTTTAATTTTACCAACATCATGACCAACAATCAGCATATCATCAACATTATAGTAGGAGAATAATGAAATCATCATCTAAAAATTTCTTCATAAACACACTAATCAAATGTGGTTCTATCATACCCTTGGCTCATCATAAAGGAATCAACCTTCTTGTACCACCTGCTAGGTGGCC